>JAHBCN010004931.1:0-59835 GCA_019359885.1 Listronotus oregonensis | reverse complement strand
AAAACTAACAGGTATTTTTGGGAATGAGTCTCTTTTAAAGCAGGATTTGTAAATTTTTATTTCCCGACGTTTTCCTTTGACGTTTGGTGTATATGCTGCAGCTGCTTGCAGAGTGTAAATTCACCTTTAGTCTGGGCATCCAAGTTCGGATTCAAGAAGGTTGTTTTTGGTTGCCATAAAACTTAAAATATTATTAGCAATTATTGAAAAAATGGAAAAAATTAATGAAAATTATGTGCCCCAAGACATTATTACGGAAGGAGAAGAAGCAGCAATGCAAATATTACCAGAAAAATCCCAAAATTGTTATGAAAAAAAAAAAGTTTTTGGGGGAAAAAAAAAAAAAATTTTTTTGGGAAAAAGGAAAAATTTTGGAAAAAAAGGGGATTTTTAAAGAAAATCGATATTTAAAATATGGCAAATTAACTACTTTTTAAAAAGTAAACCCACGAATACAAAACCAAAAAACCCCAAAACTTTGAAAATAAATGAAATCGATCCTTTTTTTACGAGGGGGCCCCCGAGGGGAGTTTTACTAATGAAAGTAGCTTTGATTTTGAAAATAAATGGTACTTGTAGATGTGATGAGTTAACACATTTAAAAATTGAAAATTTTAAGATTAAGGAAATTATTTTTATTCGAAAAGAAGAATTTTTAGTAAACCATGTTGGTTTGTGTGTAAAATTATTTTTTGGCCAAAAAACACCAACCACAACCGCTTTTTTGACTTCTATAAAAATGGCAAATGTACAAATCATGGGTATAAATACCATGTCAAAAATACCCTCAAAAATTAATGCGAATTTAAACCCAAAGGATCAAGAACTACACACCGGTCACTGTTTAAGAAGGTCCTCCGTTACCCTAACCGCTAATGCGGAGGCCAACATGACAACACCTAAACGCCATGGAGGATGGAAATCATTATCAGTAGCGAAGGGCCACCTTGAAGAATCTGCCCAAAACAAAATTGAAGTTGCTGAAAAACTTCAAGGGACCAGTAAACAGTCATTAGTTCTGTCGGCCTTATAGAACTCTCGACCTCAACTTTTAATGGACATATTTATAATATTCAGTTTATTTAAAACTATGTCATTTTCATTTAAAATTATTATTAATTTAAATACCTGTAATAATAATGATAAAAAATAAATACATATCTTAGAACCAGAAAATGAGTTATAAACCATAACCCATTAGTAAGTTATGGTTTATAACACACTAGTGTGTTATTTGATAGTTTACCCTAATTGCTTTAAATAACAAGCAGATGTCGGATAAAATAAATAACTGTCCCCGTACAAAAACTTGTCCGAAGCTTTAAAGTCAAAAACCCAATCAAATACACAAGCATCCGCTAATTATCATTTAAAAATTCTTTTGTTCTTTAATTGCCAAACGTTATTTTATATTCTTTATTTTCTTTTATTCCGGAAAGATTAAACAGAAAATGCAAAAAACGTGATACAGAGAGATTTAAATACGTCGCCTCGAAATGTTTTAGAACGGATAGAATGATACAAATGTTCGCTTAGCTAATGGGGTGGCTTTAATGTATAACGATATACGAGACAAAGCAAAAAATTACGAAAACTAACAGATGGTAAACGCTTTACAGCTAATGAGATTGTTACAATATTTTACGCTTATAGCTTTTTTAAAGGTCATTCATAATGAACTGTCATATTTGGTTTGGTTAAAGTAACATAGAATATTCTCTATCCTTAAAGTAAACTATATTAAATTGTTAACTCTTCCTGTACTGATTTCTTAAAATTAATATTGTTATTGTGCCAATGACTGCTATAAGTCGAGGCAGGTTAAGTCTAAATAAAAAAATAATAAAAAAATATATATTTTATGCAAGTTTACATAAAGGGCTGAAATTAGATTTTTGAAAATTGTAACCCAACAACCTAATTTCTCGGAAATCGCTCTACCTAGCTCTAAGAATAATAAGCAAAAAGTTTTTCTAAGGCGATTAACTTCAAGAAACGAGTAAAATTGTCACCAAAAAATTATATTTAATTTAGATTATTATATCAAACTTATCTTACTAGAGCACAGAGAAAATAAAAGAAAACAATTGCACCCGCTTAGGATTTACCAAAATTTAATGCCTACTATTTTTTACAACACAGACTTGCTTTTTTTCATTTTTTTCTGGCATTATAAAATTATATGACGTGAAAAAAATGTTTTTAGTTAATATAATTACCCTATCCTTATTCCACTGGATCATAAGAAAATTAAAATATTTGGCAAGAAAAACGTAATTAATATATAAAGGTGACACCAAAATACGTTTATTAGCATTCGATAGATGTAAGCCGAAAATTTTTTCCCATTCCTCAAGAATATAGATCTGTGTGATACGGGTAGAATTTTACCTACCTTTATTTAACTATTAAATTTTTGTACCGAATTCTCCGCGAGGTTGAATTAGAATTTCGTATTTCTTTTACAAATGCACATTTTTTAGAAAAATGTGTAAAAAAGTTCGCAGCTCAAAAACATTTTCGGAAATAATTTATGCTCTAAAGGAGATTATCAGTAAAACATTTTTACATATGAGCCGCCAAGTTCTGCAGAACAAGAGTCGTTTAATCTTGTCGGCGTTACTTTTGAGAATAACCTCAACTGGCACAAACACATTTTATCCATAGCTTCGGCAGCTTCAAAAAGATTGGATTTCTTTCCGAGCCAGAAAATATTTCTTCTTCCAATCTGTACACTCTGTATTATCCCAAATCAGACCCTCTTTAGAATATTGTTCTCACGTCTGGGGAATGGCGTCCCCTACCACACTTAGCATTCTGGACTCCATTCAAAGAAGAGCCGTTCGTCTTATATGATCCAACGCTCACAGAAAGGCTTTCCTTCTTGCCCACGTCGAGCTGTAGGGGATCTGACGCTCTTCTATAGGTATTTTCACGGCTTCTGCTCAGAGGAGTTGGCCAGTATAATTCCTTCTGGCAGCTCCCAACAGAGCAACACGTAGTGCAACTTTATGCATCCTTTTACAGTTCAGTTAGAGAGGCCCTCGAACTTCCCGCTTTCTTCGTTCCTTCATCCCTAGAGTGTCAAGACTATGGAACTTGCTGCCCGCAGAAGTTTTTCCTTCTCCTCCCAATCTCCAAAAATAACAAACTTCCTCTCACCACACTGAAGACACCCACGGTACGTTAGTACTTAGGCATCAGCCTTCGTGGATTGTCCCAAGATAAAAAAAAATAGGCTTTTTTAGTAACTAAAAAGTAACAATTACAAATAGAATTTTATTTTGGTTTTCCTTTTAACATTTGCTATACTATACATTTAAATTATTAAACAGATAGTCTTACTTTAAATTAGCAGTATTTTATAGTATCTAACTTTAATCTGTAAATATATTCTTTTATAGTTACTAGCAAAGACTTAGCAGAAATTACTGGCTTTTCAGAGAAAATTAATTTAATATATAATAAATTTACCATTTGGTCTATTCATAAAACTTAAAACCTTATGAAATCTAAAATAACAAAAAAACTTTTAAATTTAAACACAAGAAATGTTATTTATAAAATCTCCTGCAAATATAATAAATTTTGTCTAGGTGGAACTTTAAGATCATCAGCCTAACACTTAAAAGAAAATCAAACTAACATTACCTAAAAGCAAAGAATTTTATAAGTGAAAACTCAGACAACATGCATTTCTTAATTTTTACACAATGATTTTAAACGCTTCAAATATTTTAGCAAAGAAAAGTTCTTCAAAAACGTAAAATAAAAAAAGTGTCTTTATATTACTACATAAAAATTACTAAGTGTACAACCCCAATCTACAATAATTTTTATTTTTAAATAAAGAAAACCTTAAAGTCAATGAAGTCACCACCCTCCTTTTTTTGAATATAATAAAGGTACCTGTCACAACGAATTGATATGTTAATTGTAAAGTAAATTCCATATACAAAAAACTTTTCAAATACCTGCATTTTTTAAACACAAGTAAAATAATTTAAATTACTTATAAAAATGGATTTATTTAGACAAAACCCATAAAAATAAAAATAACGTAAAAACAAAATAAAAATTGAATACAGGTTATTCCCATAAGGCGTCTATACATGGAAATGACATAAAATAAAAATAACCCTAATTATAACCAACTTTTAATTCTCTATTTTATTGTATGTCAATTTACTACTGCGCATGCGCAATTAAAAAATATGATTAAATAACAAGATAACTGCCGCGACAACTGTTTATTTGTGTTTATTTATTTTTAAATAGTGTGACCTTTTTGTCATATAGCATCGCTTTAAACGTTTAAGATTATGTTCTCACCGAAAATACTAATCCTAGTTTTTTTATTTTAGACTTAAAACTCATAACAAAATCAAGAAATCAAAAAACAATAAATACTGCGAAACGAATAATTTTAATTTGGCGTTTGTTTAAAGGACTGTTACTTCTTACACTAATTTCCTATTTTTATTTTATTTGGCTGTACAGATGGTTTTATTTCTAGTTCTTACTTTATTTTTATCTTTATGTTATTTCTCTGTATAAAACCAATTTATTTTTTTTTAATTTCTTTTTTATCCAGAAAATGGTGCCCGATTTGTCTCAACATTGATAATTTTTTAAATTTTACATTTTTAAAAAGATTTTTAAGGCAATTTGCACGCTCGTAACAGTTAATCGACCTTGTGCTTGCAAGAGCCGATACCCTGGAACATGGACCGCAGTGGTCCCATCTTGCGAGTGCCCATAACAATATTTTTAAAAACTTTTGTGACAGACTGATAGTACATGGAAAAGTGGTTTTATACGGGTTTTGTTTTTCCCTTCAAAGATGAAATTAAAAAAAAATAGGATTTTTATAATTCCAGTAATATAAATTTTTAGACTTTAATATTATTCTACTGTATTAAATTTATATTTATTTCAAACGAAAATATCACACCTCATTAAAGAACTTTTTTTTTTTAAACCCACAAAAATGTGTTTTCATAATATTCATATTTTTATATTGTTAAAATATTTTAAAACACTAACCTAAAGCATTTAAAAACTTTATATCTTTAATTTCTAAAAATATTTAGTTTTAATTACTTAACATCTTATAAGAAACTTTTATAATTTAAAATTATAATATTTTCTATATTAAGTACCACACCATTTAATAATGTCCCATTTTTACAGAATGCCCCCAAATGGCCACAGGCCACAATTTACTGGGCAACCAGGACGCTTGATAAGATCTTCCACGGTAGGTTGTTGTATAGCGTGCACTTTGTCAATTATTGAAAGCTTGCCCATATTCCCAGCAGGACTTATTTCAATGCTTTTGCAGGACATCATGTTATTTCCCTGCGGAGTGTTGCGAAAAGGAGTCGGAATCAATTTCACGTTGCCAGATGTAATTCTGTTACCGTTCAAATCAGATACACAACGTTCTGGTTTTTGCACTTTGGGAAAATAAATTGGGTCACACGAATGACAAAGTATAAGAGAAGGGCAATAGGTCGCAAAAGGTTTGTGTTTCTTTTTTTTATTAAAACTGTTATAGCATTATGGATGAATGGAGTTCTTTGGCATTAGTTATTTAAAATATTGGTTTAAGTCAAATATAACAATTTGTTGAAATAATGTTGCATTGGTTTAGTTTGAGCATATCGATTTTGGCTAATTTTGTGTAATACTCAGAAGCAAACTTGCAGTAATCTGTTTGTGTGCATGAAAGTGGAACTTCGAGTTGACTTATTATGAGCAAGTAAGGGAGAAATTAAACTGCCTAATCTTTTGAAGCAAAAGCCAGTACCTCAGAAAGAGGGGGATGTTCCCTGTGTCCTAATAAGGACAATGGTTATTATTTAAATATTATAAAACATGCTAAGATCTATGGTGAGAGCCATTACTTAAAATTGGCGTAGGAATACAGTATATAAAGTATAAAGAAAAAAAAAACATACTCTTTGACGTAACAGAGAAATCCAAGCTTTTTAAAGGATGGCTGTGACTAAGGATGTAACGTGCTTATGTAAAATAAGATCATTTTCAAAAATAACGCCCACAAAAATAAATGATTCTCCAAAAATCATGTTTAGCTTTCTGTTTAGGCTCTTTCTACGTAACTTATCAAAATTATTAATTTTTTTTCACAGAGATTTCCGCACACGAACCATGTTCGATCTTTGAAAACCATTTATTCCTGCTTTATCTTAGAGTCATAGAAATGCAACCTCCCTCCATCCAAAGTGATGACACGGTTTAAGAAATCGTCATCTGTGTCAAGACAGATAGAGAAAAACTTTTAAATTTCGAAGACTAAAAAATTTTGGGTTCAATTTATTGCACATTGCACGGTTTTCAAAATATTTTTAGGTGGTCTGCATGTTCCTGGGACATAGATCGAAACTATAAATAAATCAGTCATTTAAACTACCCAGAAACCTTTAAATTTTTAAAACAAAATTAAAATATTCTTGCAAGTGTTGATTTTTGATAAGTTCATTCATCTGTAAAAATATTTTTTACAGATCTTTTAATCGTGTCGGCAATCATTATAAATATCGACGTTTGAAGAAAAAACAGCATATTTTATTTGAAGGAAAAGTTTAACCCTTGAAAATCAACCCTTATTATAATTTATTTAAAAAAGTGGTTTACCCTAGAAAAATTAACATATTGTCACAGAGTTGTAATTAAAAAATCTGACAGCTGAAAAGTATTACTTATTTAATTTTTTAAGTTTTAAATCCTTAAAAATTTACCGCTTACAATATTACAATGCCAAAAATAGTACAAATCCGCGGATTTTTTAAAAATGCAGCGAATCGCTTCAAAAAATTGGTTTTTTAAGCATAACTTCTTTAGTTTTTGTGATAAAAAGTTCTCGAAAAAACCATTTTGTTGATTTTTTTCAGAGCTATAAGGTCCTGTATATTAAAACTGTTTAAAACCCTTACTTTTTGAGAGGGGTGAGTTTAAAAGGCTGAAACAAGATAGTGCTCGTCTACACACACGCGTTTTAAACGTTTACATCTAACTTAATTTTCGTCATACAGTAAATTTTAAAAAAGCAAAATGTTTGTAATTCAAAAGGTTACAATTTTTACGTATCTTCCTTAGTTTTTGAGTTATTTTGAAGAAAAGGTAATTTTTTATTAAAATTCTGAAATTTGACTTTTACTTGCAGCTCCATTTTTCAAAATTAATCAACTTAAATCCGTTTAAATTTTAGAATGTATGTATGATACATAAATAAAGAGAATTAAAAAAGGGCTACGACTTATTTTAATTAGGGTGGTAGTTAGGGGGTTGTTTTCGAAGATTTTTGCACATAAAAAATTTTGGTCTAACCTTTTTTTAATCATAACTCACTCAATTTTTATGATATATACCCAAATACGTAGATTTTGCGTTATTTACCTTTGAAACTCTGAAATTTTGTGTTTGATGAATAACAGCTAACCCTTAACAAACCACAACTTGGTTTGTATTGGTCCCACAGCAATTACAAACCATTTTATTCGTTTTTTTTAAGCTACAGTTTTGCTACTTGCAGTTTTCCTTATAAAATGCATACTTATCGAGTTATTTCCAAAAAACCAATTAAAAACGTTGATTTTATTGACGAAACACTTTGACTTTCAATCGCGAATAACTCGAAAAGTATGCATTTCACAAAAAATGCATGGAGCATTTTTTGCTTAAAAATCATTTTTCTATCGATTCCTGTGGTCAAAATTTAAAAAAAATCCAATCCCGAAATTGTTTGGCAACTACCCCCAACGTAAAGGCGCCCTTCGGTTTGATATAGATTTTGATCATTGGACTACCTACTGTCAAAATTTCAAGTCATTCTATGCATTTTAAAAAAATTAAAAAGCAAAATGGTTCGTTTCCTGGACTATTAACCTTTGACTACAATACTCCCATATCTTAAATAACAGACAATGCCTTATTTTGTATTCTTTATTAAAAAAGCCACTCCATTAGCTAAGCGTATACTTCTATTATGTCATGCTCCATTAACCCTTTCTACGTATTTAAATCGCTTTTTTTTTTTTTTTACTTTTTAATCTCTTTAAAATAAAGAGCATTAAATAACAACTTAATGAAAGGGCGGAACGGATTTTAAGATGGGCATTTAAAAAGTTTTAACTCCTGGACTTTTTAAATTCGGTTTTAGGTTCATTAAGTCTCTAAAGATAACTCACTTTTTTAACGTGAAACAATCCAATGTAATTATTACCTGGAAAGGTCGTTAAATAAGAATAAAATAAATATCTAAATAAATTTTATGGCAGTTCACTCGTAAAACGGATTTTTTTAAGAATTAAATGAAATTGAAATATAGGATTAATTAAAGTGTCTTTTATCCAATTAAAAAAATAATCGCCTATGAAACGAGATATTAACAATCAAATTGTGCATAATTAAAATTGTCGATATCTGTCATGTATGAAAGCCATGCATTTATTTCGGAATATCTCGAAAACGGTTCTTACGGTTATTTTTCAAAACTAATGCAATATAAATCAAAATAAAAGAAAATTAAAAACACCCTCAATCTTTTCATTGTTTTGTTACAAAGATTTTTATTTTTGAAAGTTTAAATAGGTCTATTTGTTATTAAGAAATAATGTTCACTATTGTATTCTTTTTTATGTAGTCGCTCTTATAGAAGATGTATTTTAGGACTAGGACCAAAAAGTGTTAAATAGTGTAAAATATTATTAAATAACGAACAGACCTCACGTGTTGTGTACAAAATAATATTTTCAAGCATTGAGAACCTCTAACTTTTGGTAAAGCGTATTCGATCTTATTTGGAACAGCATAAATTTGTGGTCCATTCAAAATACTGCATTACGAATTAAATAAAATAGGCAAAAATGTAATGATCCATACTGGTACTAGTCAAGGGAATCCGGGCCAGTTCAACAATCAATATTTGTTAGAGAGAGAAGGGCGAGTTCGGCGCGAATGGTCTGAAAGAGATGAAGATAAAAATGTTCATCCCAATCTCGATTAGACTTGTGGACGAACCGGGCTTTACTTACTATTAGGCAATACTTTTGTCTACGACTGTCGCGAGTAAACTACCTTAAGAGTGCATTTACGCTACACCTTAGGGGTCGGGCGAAAGGACGTGGAGACGGTGGGCGGACACTAACAAACTCCCACACCACAATTTTCGTATAGCCGCATTAAAAATATTATATTTTATTTAGGTTCTTCCAAATTCGGTGTATCGAGGCGATGTTGTTTTCAATTGCAAGCCTACAGGAGATAACGTTTTTCGGTAACTATTTTTCACTTAAATGACATAAATTATACACCATTTTAAAGGTAAGGAAATAATCTATGCCTCTGCTGTAGCAGATTTATGAAATATGAGTCGAGTTAAGAGAAAATAGTATCTAAACATAACCGATTTTACGGTGACTTTCACTCAAGAAAATATTAAAAACTAAATCCAAATTTAAAAAACTATTACAGCAAAAGCCTAGATTTAAATGTTGGCTTTCATATAGTTTTTAAAAATTATCGATAACTTATACCGTTTTTGAGAAAAACATCATGCTCCGAATCCCAAAGTGAATCCAATTTTTCGCGGCGCAAATGGACCTTAAACGATTGTGAGAAATTTATTTTAAAGGGTAGTTTTTTGTGTGTAAAAATAAAAAAATATATAAAAAGGTAAAAATGTCTAACTACGCTTAAGGTTGTAAATACATATATTTGTTTGTATTTTAATGTATCTAAGAGTGATTATTAAATTTTGTTGTAAAAGATCTTTTTTTATATACTAAGTTTATATTATATAAGTTTTATTTACATTAAATCTACTCTCTGGTAATACAGGGTTCCCCATAATAGACTACCTATTTTGATATTAAAATAAATTCTATATGAGATAAATTAGTACGTTTTTTTATTATTATCTTCTATGGCCTGTGGGATTTAAATCAACATATTTTTAATAGAGTTAGCACCTATCGGAAAACTAGGAAAAATTGATTTTCGTATGAATTCATTTTTCTAATAAAGCATCATTAGGTTTGAACACATAATTTAGTGTTTAATTTTAATTCTCAGGAAATATTCAGCTTAACAACGAGTTTTTTTGCGTGAAAACATAAAAAGTAACCCTAAGGCGCGTACAGACATAGAACAAATCTTTGTTTCGCAACATCGTCGCGCAACAATTTTTTGTTACGCATCGAAGTTCGGTGTTTCGATTAATTATTGTGTAACAAAACAACGTCATAACCTATAGCAGAACATTTCCATCTTTTCCATGTACCATTTTAATTAATAAAAATAAAATGAATTGGCGCGCTCTTATTACGCATTCCGTCCAAACTTGAAACAGACGACGCAACATCAGCCCATATCACTCTTGAAGTGACGCAAACGAGAACATGGGACGGTGATGTTCGAGGGGTTAGAGTTACGCTGTATACAGATGTACCGTCCACACACGTTACGATACGATGTTTTTTTTCTATGTCTGTACGCGCCTTAATAAAGAAGATAAGCGAGTACATACCGCTAAAAACTCTAAAGAGTTTCTGCGAGAAGTAATAAAGGCCGACCATTCATTTTTTGGTGTTTTAAATTGGCTTGAAAGGTCCCGAACTTAACTCACCAAACTTTTTCTGTGGGGTTTGATGTTACCGAGTTAGCTTTTTTACGATGTACTCGTCCACACTGTTACCGAATATTGATAGAACGTTAGTTACATAGATGTTTTGTTCACTCTGTCAGCATGTTTTTGCAATATTAATAGAAGAAGTGAAGCACAGTACTACCGCTAAAAACTTGAAAGGTCTTGCGAGAAATTTAATGGCCGACCTTTTCACTATTTGGTGATTTAAATTGGCTTTTATGGCCCCCGAACTTAACTGACCAACCTTTTCTGTGGGCTATTTAAAGTAAAGGTTTTTGCAATGTCCAGAAAACATCCAAGATCTAAAGTCCGAATTCCTGAAGAGGTCCTGTGAATAGATCAGGTTTTCCTTCATCGTGTCATGAATCATTTCTTATCAAATCTGAAAGCGCATTGAAGTTAATGGCACTTACTAAAAGGCGTAATTTTTAAAAGTTTGGATAAGTCGTATGTTATAGTAAATCCCAAAGAGTGAATTGTAATTAAGTGTAATAAAATGAATGGGTAGCAAGTAAAACTGGTAGTCTATTATAGGAAACTCTGTATTTCTATAAAAATAACAATCAGATATCAACATACGGGACTAAATTAGGCCTTGAAATGTTAGTCTGGCAGATTTAGGATAGTTTAAGGTTTTTATAAAAGATACTTTAAATATATTAAATATAGACATAATTTATTTATAAATAAAATCCACTGACAAGCTATTGCTTTTTTATAATATTAAAAAATGCCCTAAATTAAATGTATTTGTATTTAGAAATATTACTATTCTTGCATTCTTGCAGGTTTAGGATAGTTTTAGGTTTTTATGAAAGATACTTTAAGTATAATAAAATAGATATAAGTTATTTATAAATAAAAACCACTACCCCGCCATTTTTATAAAATATATTTTATATATAATGTAATTTTAATAAATATATAAAAAAATTGCCGTAAGATAAATCTATTCGTATTTAAGAATATTACTATTTGATCGGAAATTGCAACTTGCATATTTATTTTTGTCATATTAAGGGGATAACAAATATTGTTTATTATTTGTTACTTTAAAAAAAGAAAACTTGAATAATATTAATTTCATGTTTTAATACTTCCACTACACAAAAGTTTCAATTTAAACCAAGAACTATAAATATTTAATAAATAATTAATTTAAAATATTTTTTTTGCATAAAATTGGTGATTTTTATCTTTTTTAAGTAATTTTAATATTTTCTATTAGCTTATTAGGCTTGATTTAGGCTTAAAACAAAATTAAAATAATTAATCTAAATCCTATTTCTCAAATTCTTAAAGAGTAAATTAAAAAGTAAAATTATGAAAAATAAAGTATTGTTAGATCTATTGAGCTAGATGTGTACTTTAATAAAACTTATCTCTCTCTCTCTCTCTCTCTCTCTCTCTCTCTCTCTCTCCCCCCTCTCTCTCTGTGTTAATCCTTATTTTTTAACATAAAAAACAAGCAATAAATTTTTCTAAAGAATGAGTATGCAACTGTTATTTAAGCAGCATTAAATTGTAATCACTTTTTAATTATAAGAGACATTATTATTGATCTTAACCTTAAAATATTTATTAACAAGAGCCAATTTATAAATAACTGGGTTGGAGCTTTTAAAACTCCATATAAATTTTAGTTATTGCCATTTAAAACTTTTGTTCTATTCCTATGTTTGTACAAATTTATTATTTTAAGAATACAGATACCCTTAA
This sequence comes from Listronotus oregonensis, assembly GCA_019359885.1. Lineage (NCBI taxonomy): Eukaryota > Metazoa > Arthropoda > Insecta > Coleoptera > Curculionidae > Listronotus > Listronotus oregonensis. The sequence continues at coordinate 47,444 of JAHBCN010004931.1, read as the reverse complement.
TTTCAAAAAGAAACGCACTGGAATAATTTACCGCTTTTTACACATTTTACTGAGAATGACCCAAACGTTATTTAAAGAGTGAATGGAATTTCTACCCGTCCAAACTCTGCACGGGTCATTAGTGTTCGCTTAAACCCGATGTCCAGTTTACATACGCCCAGTAATTTATTGACTATTACAAGAACTGCACTGATTTTAACCACACTGAAAGTTGTTTATGAGATTCGCTAACTGATTCTGGAAGTTAACGATTTGGAACCTTTGATTTTGTGTACAGATCGTTCAGGTCGTACTGGATTGAGTAGTCCGTTACTTTGTGCTAAAATATTCTAACCAGTAGCGTATCGTGAATTCTTTTTAAAGGATTAAATGTAAAAAACCATAATTGAAAAACGCGACAACCCAATTGATCTGGGAGATGCAATTTTTGCCAGATGTCAATGTTGATAAATGTCGTTTTGACATGATCCTTTGAAATGCCGTTCTGGAAAATTTGGGAATTTTTTGAGCTATTTTTTTGAAAATCATAAAAGAAGACGAAGCATAGATTTCAAAAAATTTTAAGAGCAAGAAAAAAATTGTAGATTTAATTTAACCGCGCATAGTATTCGAAAAGAAAATTTTACACCACATTGTGTTTAAAATAATTCCAGCATTAATTTTACCTTTTGGGTGATCACATGAAAAAAATTAAATATAAATTTAAAAAATTTTATATTTTTTGATTTTCCTTTAACCCCTTTACTACAATTGGTGGAAAATTGTTTGGCGAAAAGATCTTTTTTAATGTTTAAATATTCAACATTTATATATTTTTTAAAGATTTGAATTACAACATTGGAAAAAATTAAATTTTATAATTGTTTAAAACCCCGCCCCAAGTAGAGAGAAAATGTTGGATAAAATAAAAAATTTTCCCACAATGACCTGCCAAAAACCTATTTTGATTGGTTAAATTTTTTTTAAAACAAAAACAAAATCGAAAAATTAAAATAGAAAAATTAGGAAAATTATTTTTTTAATATCACCAAATAACAAAAAATGGTATTTCCATTGTCTATTACCTTTTTTGCTTATTAAATATTATCGAGCAAATAAATTTTGAATTCAAGAATAATATTATTTTATTGATAATTAATTATAAAATTAAAATATTGATTGTGGGAAAAAATTGTGGGAAATCACCTATGTCCCTCTTAATATTGTTTTTTGAATATAAAATCATGTAATAAAACCAGTATGTTGTTCTAGTTAATCTTTCCCATTGTTGGTTACTAGAAATGTGGTTTCTATTTTTTTCCCTTTTAAAACAGCCCCACAAGGCTTTATAAAGTTTAAATGCAGCCCGTGTTGGGTTTTGGGTTTAACCCATTTATGGCTTCGTTAGGTCCACACTATCCAAGCACCAACCCAACACGCGGTATTGCGAAGCTCAGCAGGGTAATTTCCATAAGAATTTATTAAAATTAGAATGCTTTTGAGTATATTTAAGTTTTTTTCCATTAGTAGGATAACTAATAACTATTAATTTTATTATTTTCTAAAAATGCTTATGAGTTTATGTTTTTAGAATAGCAGTTTTTATTTTATTATTAGGCCTAAGTCTAATAAAAATTCAGTAACCTTTTAATTACTATTGAATTAAAAAAACAGTGAATAATTTAACAGCATTAAAACGAAAATAATGTAAAAAATCTTCAAAATGAGATTGAAATTTCCCATTCATACCAAATAACAAATTTAAAATTAAAAAATAATTAATCTATATTTAAAAATTATAAATTTCATCAAGTCCTAGGTCTTCCGGGGATTGTTCCTAGTATGATGCTGCATTACCCCGTTGCTAGGGCATTCAATCCTGAATCGGGTTCCTGGATCCCGGGATCCCGCCTAATTTTTCAGTTTCCCGAAATCCCGGGGAACGTCCACTAGTCCCGGATTTCGAATTAATTTTTCTTATTATATTTTTTATATTGTACAAAAGTTTGACGTAACTTTGGACCGAAACTCTTTTAACCGAATCAGAATTCAACATAATAAGAGAAATAGTCCAAATATTATATCCTGTAAAAAAAAACCGTTTAGGCATTGTCTGAAAGAGATATGGGAAATTATTTAAAGCAGATATTGTCCTAAAATTTATGCTATCTTTAGACAAAAAATCTCCTTTTAAATACACAGTTGAAATACAACTAAGAACAAGGATTAGTCAACGTCAGACATTTTTATCTTTAATCCTAGGATATTTACACACGCTGACAAAAAATCAGACAGGGTGAACTTTTATAGCACCCAACAAGAAGAAAATTGAACAAGAAAATCCAAAATACTAAAAATATGTAAACCCACTGGTCTCTCCAAGAGTGGAAAATGTAGATTTGCTTGAAGAAGCGAATGAAGATGAAGGTGGGGGGCCTCTTTGCCGATTTAATTAAAAAAAAGGATGTAGGAAAAAGGTTGCTGAAAATTGAGAGATGTCCTTTGGGAAAAAGCATGTTCAAACCCCAAGAGAAATATTATAATGAAAATATCACAAACTATATTCCAGGGAAAAAAAATTTTTTACACCCACGGTACGTTAGTACTAGCATCAGCCTTTGTGGAAAATTTCCTAAAAAAAAAAAAGGAATTTTTTGAAAATGGTTTTGAAGAGGTTTTATTTGCAGTTTGGGATAATATGATATGTTAATGACGATTCCTCCTACCAAAGGAAACCCGAAAAGGGCCTTTTTTAATAGGTAGGGATATTATGCAATAACATAAGGGTCGTAAGTGAGAACACACTAGATCAACTCGTCTCTCTTAAGACATTTTTAAAAACAATTGATTTAAGCAGTTTTTTTTCGGGAAAAATTTTTTTCTAAACTTTAATAATTTTGTTGTTCCCTTAAATAGGATAAGATAAGTTTTCATTTTAATAGGTTAAGTATGGAATGGTGTTTAAAAAAAAAAAAAGGATTTTTAAATGAAAGGTGTACTTAGCTAGTAAAGGGAAAAAATTTTCATAATTAATTTTGGAATCCCGGGGAAAATCCCGGGGTCCCGATTTAAAATTGATTATCCCGAAATCCGGGAGAAATTCTTCCGGATTGAATGCTCACCGTTGCGGTAACAATTTTTGATAGGAAATTTCGAGATTTTGCATTGTATTTTTGCATTATAATAAACTTTGAGTTTCTTCACCAAAAGAAGGTTTTGAAAAGGAGGGAGTTAAAAGGTTCTTCGCTCTTTATATTTTGGGATGTTTTTTATTCGAGAAGAGCAGCCGCACCTACAAAATTGAGTTGTGTTCAGATAGGTTTTAAAAAAAAGTGTAGGGGCTTGCAAGTAGGCCCCAAAAGGGATTGTTTTCCATATTTCAGGGAATTAAGGTCATTCCATCTACCCGTTTCATCGTTTCCCAAAACCCAGAGGCTCTAAAACAGAAGGATTTAAATAAAAAAAAGCCTTTGATAATATAAAAAAATAATGATTGACAATTACCCCTTTTTAACGTCCGAAGTCCGGCTAATACTGTTAAGTTTAGGCTACTGTGTAGCACACACATCGCGTTTAATTATTTTTGGGCCAATACGATCTTTTGACTTGTATTTAAAAGACAAAAATATTTTTTTTTTGATTGTGAACATAAGAAAACTTTACTTAAAATAAATTTGGACACCCCATTCTAAAAATTATCTTCATCACTTTATAGTATTAAAATAAATGTTTGAATTTAAGATTTAAAATTCCGGTTTTGGTTTTTCCCCCCCAAAACCCTTCAATTCCAAAGGGAAAATTTTCTTTAGTTGGCAACACTGCCCCCCGGAATGCCCTACGTATTCCCCTTTTCTTTTTGGGGGCGGTAAAGGGAATCCAAAAAACAGTTTTTGTCCGTCTTTATTTACCCAAGCCTTTCCCCATTAAATTGACATCTCCTTTATCAAATAAAAATTCTAAAATGCAAGATATTGGTTTGTCAGCTGGGTATATGTACCTCCTTTCACGGAATCAACCCGCGGATAACAAATTTTATCTTTTTTTATTTTATTAAACTTAATTTAAATGTGATTAATATATACTGTTTAAATGCAATTTTTGCTGGATTCACGGAAGCAAAATTTTCAAAACTAGAACAAACAAAAATTTTTTAAAAATATCTTTTTTTTAATTTTTTAAAAAGTACCTCGTAGGTGGGTTTTATATTTTATACCTCGATTAATGGGACTAAGCGCGGTCAGCGCCAAAATTTGGGAAATAATATACGACTGCAGAGGTGTATTATACTCACATAGGTAACGTAGAAACATATACACGAGATTTTATCGTCTTTTCATACAGTGGTAAATTATAACCCCAGAGTTATTTCCGAGAAGGGAAATTTTTCAACTTCACCCAAATAAAGATAGCTTTTGAAAAGGATAAGGTGGATTCCGTTTGAAAGGGGACCGTAACCGACCGGATTCTGGTTCACTTTTTGGTTGCACTGAATTATATAAATTTAAAGCTTATATGGGAGCTTTATATTTAAAATTATAAAACCATCTAATACTATTTTTGACTTAACTGGCTAACGTCGGAAAATTTTTTTAAAGTCAAAAAGGAGGAAGGTCAACAGGATTCATTCTAAGAGGTTATTTTATCGATCACCCATATCACAGTTTAACTATTATGATAAAAGAGCAAAAAGATAAATGAAGAAGATGGCTTAACTACAGCTTAAGTTTCAACCGGGTATTTAATTTTTTTATGTTATTTTTCGGGATCTGCAAGTTCAGAAGGGTTACTAGGACTGAGCAGATCAGTCACTATACTCCGACCAAGAAACTATCCCATTGTATAAACTTCTGGCGAGTTCAAACAATCTTTTTAAGAAAAATGCAATGTCACAACAATACAGGATAACTTGGTAATTTCTCGAAAGTATTTTTTAATTCTGATCCACTGTGCAATGAAAGTCTTCGAATTATTTTAAAGACTTTAAAAATAAAAGAATATGTAAACAAAAGCATTATTAATTGTTAACATAAATTATTACTTTGTGATTTAAAACAGCTTCGAATGTTTTTTACTTATTATAAAGTAAGAATTTATAAATGCTAAACTTGTCCTATAGTTTATGTAAATAAGTAAACAATTTTTTATTTGAAGAATACCTGAAGCTTATATTTGTTACTTTTAAAACGGGCAAAATTTAATAAGCCGGTGAATTAAATTTGTCACCGTTATTTTTCTTCAAAAAGACTACAATTGACAAGATAAGTAATGGTAAGGTGTAACTCGCCCCTCAAATAGTGCTTTAATTTGTTTAAAAAATGTATTGCACTTTACTTGCAGATAAAATTTAAACTTAATTAAAAATTTTTAAAAACCCCAAATTTAATAACGTTTTATATGTTTGTGGTGGCATAAAAAGGAAAAACCTATTTCTTTAGTGAAATTTTTAAATCCTTTGTTTGACAGAACTTGTATAATTTCATCCGATCAAGACCGAGGTTAAAAGGCTTAGCCCTATTTTAATAAGTGTTATTAATGGTAGACCCAACCCCCCAAAACCCCAAAAAACAATTTGATCTTTCCCTTTTGTTCGCTGTATTATCCAGAAATTGGATCAGATAGATGTCACAATATCTGCGGCTAAATCCAATACAAATTGCGCCCCCATATCATATAAACTCTAATAACCTATAAAAAATATAAAACCATTTTCAACTAAATTAGACAAACACACACGTTGCGGGTTGGGGAAAAATTTAAAATAAGGGCAACAATCAAAACGAGTCGGCCTCTATCGGAAACTTCTATCAGCTTGATCATTTGGTGCATTTAATCGAGTTGAATACTCGGTTAATAAAAGGAAGGGATACAGATGTGTTGTCTTTAAAAAAAACTTTATAGTAAATTTTTTTAAAAAGAAAAAAAGGGGGGGAATACTGGTTTTATAAAAGTTATTGACTACAAGAAAATAAATGAGGTATTAAGAACAAAGTCGAAATGGCTATTTTTGATACATGTTGTGAAATGGTAGTGTTTTAAGAAATAGTAAAAAGTTTTCCAACGAGGTCGGGGGCGAGTTTCAAAAACTTTAAATGCCTAAACACTGATTACGTATCAAACAAGAGTTTTTGTAAAATCTATGTCTTATTAATTTTATTTTAAAAAAAGTTGCTATTTATTGCTAAGCATTGGTCGTTATGCACAAAAATCAAACTTTGTCGAATGTCACGATTTATCAGTTCAAGCAGTAAAAGTATTTATTTTATATTTTTAAACCCAAATCAGTGTAATTACGAGAATAATTCTAACAAATCTGAAAATTACGATATAGGAAATGAAGCAGAAGCTACTTTACGCACGCCGATGCCTTAAAAATCGAAAAAAAAATTAAATCTAAAAAAAAATTTAAATTTGCGCAAAAAAAGAGAAAATAAAATTTTATTCGAAAAATGTTTTTTTGTACTTCCAGCCATTTTGGGGAAATGCCCCTTTACTTTATGGAGATTATTCAAGATGCACTATATATCTTAGAAAAAATGGAACATGTTAAATACCAATGATATTGATTTTTAAAAAATGGTTGTTATAATTTGAAAGTCCAAAATTTTTCCCCTGAAGAAGAGGTAAATGTTTGAAAGAACCTGACCAGGGAGGAGTTCCCTTACTACAAAAAAAAAGAAATTGAGGATGTTTTATGTGGTTAGTTTGTTTTAAAATTTTACAATATCAGAGGGAAACGGGGGGGAAAGTGAGTTTTTGACAGTTTAAATATGAAGCCCACGTCCATGGGGGGTTTTGATCATGCAATCAATTATTCATCACGTATAGAAATTTTAAATGCACTACAAAACCAGTGGGTATAAATACTATTGGTTCTATCCCTTAAAAGATTGCCGAATTCCTTGGACTTCCCAATCCAAACGCCTACACTGGGCACTGCTTCAGAGGGTGTACTGCGACCTCTTGCAGTTTAAAAGCCCATTGATAAAAAGACACGGAGGTTGGCGTTTAACTGTGGAAACCCATGAAAAAATTCGATAAAACAAGATTTTATAGGAAAAATTTGAAAAGAAAATTTAAACCCCGCCGTTGTCTTCCTGTTTTTCTACTAGTAATTCTCCGGATTCAAGTATTATCTTCTTTACATAATGAAGAACGAACTATATGTTTGGGCTCCATGTACAGATCTTAATAGGGAAAAATCGTAATATTAATCAGTACTAATGATTTAAAAAATTTAGTACAATTTAATTTATGTTTTAATTTAGACGTGTAAAAGACTTTTTTGACATCAGAATGACGATTGAAAGTTAATATTTTGATACGATTTTACGAAAAAGCAATTTTATGATCGATTCTTTTTTGGTGATATAAAAAATAAAAAGCACCATAATAAGGCCCTTTCGTTTGAAAACAGGGTAAATGTCTTCAATTTAAAATTAAATATCTCGAACTTTTTATTTTTAAAAAGGGGTGAGAAACTTTTTAACACTTTTAAAGTTAAAAAACAGATTGTATTGCAAAATTTTGCAAAAATTAAATTAAAATAAATAAAAATACCGATTTTTATTTTGTTATAGATTCTTAGCTACAACTTTTTTGAAGGCAGGATAGGTATATCTTTTAAGATGAGCCTAGCTTAAAGTATTTGTAATAAAATTGGACAAATATATATTTTTTTATTTAACAACTTTTCCCACAGCCAAATTTGGGTTGTAGGGTGTTTAAATGTCGTCACAAACCGTGTACAGGAAAGGTGTTATTAAATCTTACTTTTTTTGTAAAGATGCGCAGAAGTAATTTTCAAAATGCAAGCGATCTTAAATCTAATATCTGAGGACGACACTTAAATAAAGATATAGACCATAAAATAGATATTGCTCTTGATACCTATAGTTTTTAAGTAATTTTAATAAATTCTTATTGCGTTTTTATTAATATATAATTACAATGATTATTTACGATACAACCATTAAGAGATTTATTAAAAAACTAAAAGTTTTTTTGGTACATTATTAAGCTTTTTTTTTAATATTTTTTTTTTTTTTTTGATGAAAAATTTTTTTTTAATATAAAAATCGAAAAAATTAATGATGAATTGTAAAGTTCAAAAATTGCAGGTCCGCCCTCTTTTGTAAAAAGCGCCAAAAAAAAATTTTGACAAAATCTAAAAAAAATGCACTTAAACGCTTTTTTTTTCATTTCTGAAAGAAAAACAGGGGTTTGAAAAATCGACTTTTACATTTTGGGAAAATTTTAAATTTTCTAATATGGGGCCCAAAAATTTAATACATTTAAAATACCCCGAACTTTCCCAGGGATGTAAACTTTGGGGCGTTTGAGGAAGGATTTCTTACTTTTAAAAGATGATATACTTTTAAGGGTTTATTGTTTAGCGTTACTAAAAAAAAAACTGGGAAAATAATCCTAATAATAAAAAAATTCATTGCTTATTTTGAAATAAACATAATTTTTCCAAAAATAAGAAAGGAAACGCGGTTAAATAAAAGTGAAAGGTATCTAACGATAATAACTGTTTTTTTTTTTTTTTTCAAACGTAATAAATTAATTATGGATGCTCTTCCAACAGGGGTTATTTTTTATATACCTCGTTGAAACATTCAAAATTAAAGAAATTTTCCCTTTTATGCTGGGTGGAGATTTGAAAATTTTAACCTGATGTGGCATCTAAGAAGCTGCGGTTTCAGATCACTGTTTTATTTTTATGACCCATGTCATGCAAACAATACAAACATAGGACTTAAAGATCAAAAAAGGGAGCAAAAATTTTGTAAAATTAATGTATTCGGAATGATGGTATAGGATCAATTGTTATCATAAACTTAATATAGAAAAATATTTAAAAACCCTTTACCTAATATTACTCTGCCGAATATGAATCAACCTGTACATGGATGTTCGGTTCATTTGCAAACAAATTAAAACTTTAAAGTTTTTAAAAGTTAAAAGAGCGCCGTAACACAAAATAAATGCAAGATTTGCAATGGCATTAACTTTTCCGCTTGATACGGTTCTAAAATGGTCGAATGTCACGATATGCCGCGTGCTCGAAATGACTATGTCATATATTCTGCCTTTCTGTACGCTTATAACCCACATAATAAAATATGAAGGCTTGCCGAGGCACTTAAACTAAAATGGATAAATAAAAATTGCATAAAAATGAGACGGTTACGTCGTTAAAGATATGGTACTATGGAATTTCAAAATAAAATATTAGTAAATTTTGTGGTAACGTTTTACATAAATTTATTTCTTTATTGTCTGATCCAGTTTTGTTAAGGAAACGCAAAGAAAACTTTAAAGTTATTTTATTAAACCCTTAAATTGTTTTCGCGAACGAAAAATAAACACACATCAAATAAAACCCTGTTTTCCCCGAAACCGTGGAAGAATTCAAAGGGGTTGTGGGAACTAGGTGGACCAATAGAAAGTATTAACTTTTTTTTGGGGCAACAAAGGATACTACCCTTAAAAATTATTTATTTTGATAATTCATTAAAATCAATTGGAAGTTAGTGATGACTTTTACATTGCAGATGATTTTGATTAACGTTTATTTGGTCGAAGTTTTCCTTTTTAAAAAAATATATTATATTTGAAAAGGAAAAAAAGTTTAAAGAAAAAAAAAATAGGATTTTATTTTTAAATTTTAAATTATCGTCAACGCCAAAACGCTTACCTGTGTCATGGCGCCACTCGTGATGTCACGTGTGTGAAAACAATAAACGTTAGCTGCGTAACAAAAACTTAATTAATTTGTATTTTATTTAAATAATGCATTTTAAGGTAATTAGGTGGCGTGCGGTCCTATAATGTTATGACACATCAATAAAAACTCCGGCTTTACGTTTGAAGAAAATAGCTGAATATTGCATGGCGAGCTCCAAAATCTGTGTCTTAAAATTCTTCAATTTATTTCTGTGGAGAACACTTTAATGCCAGTTTTGACTCCGTTTCATCAATTATAAAATAATGTGTTTTGCATAATCCTTTTATTCTAGGCATAAAAATTATTGTTAAAAAAATTACAGATTTCAATAACGTAACTTTTAAATTAAACTTACCCTAAAATATATTTACATGAAAGTCTGAACATTTCTAAATTCTTCTGAACAAAAGTTTTGATTCTTTTAGCATCAACAAATTAACTTTAGGCAAATTAGAGTTAGTTGCTTAAGTAAATCCTTGTTTCATAAATTGTTTTATAAATTTTGTTTGATAGTCCGGGTAAATCTGTAATTCACCGTTAAATGATTTTGGGAGATCATGAATCGAGTTGAAACCCTTTGCATTCTCTTTAGAAACAGATTCACTACAAATAGCCGTAAAGAAATAGTAGATCCTACGAAAGGGGGTGTTTTTTACCCCTTTTTTACCCTTTTTACCCCCCAAGCATAAAATTAGTTAAAAAAACGTTTCTTTTTCCATTATAATGGTTCATATAGGTGTTTTAGGCCACTGAATTTGAATATGATATTATAAATTACATTTGAGGGCTTAGCAAGGCTAAATTTATTTTTTTATCCCCGATCCCCTAAACCAAACATTTATATATATATATATATATATATATATATATATATATATATATATATATATATATATATATATATATATATATATATATATATAAATATATATATATATATATATATATATATATATATATATATAATAAAAAATATATATATATATATATATATATATATATATATATATAATATATATATATATATATATATATATATATATATATATATATATATATATATATATATATATATATATATATATATATATATATATATATACGTACTGTTTATACACATATAAAAATTTTTCAAAATTTTTAAAAATGAAAAAAAATGTCTTAAAAACAGGTAATTTAATCAGCTTTTCAAAAGGAAATTTTAAAAAAGTTTTAGTGTCAAATTTTCACGGATAAGAAACCATGTTTTTAGACAATTTTATGCTAAAGGGAAGATGGTGATCAATGGAATTTGATCACGATCCCCTGAAATATTATTTGTGACTCCAGTTTTAAAATTTCCCAACATCCAAAAAAATGCGGGGGTAAGGGAGAAAAAATAGATAGTAAGCCGTCTTATTATAATTCCTAACATTATTTTAAACTGAGGGAGTGCTCCCCAGGGGAGAGACAAATGGAGCCTCTTTCCGTGGACCCTTTAAAATTTAAGTAAAAAAACACTTTTGCTCCTATTTCCCGGAATTAAAAACGGCTTTATTTAAAAGCAAGACGTTTTTTAAAGATTCCAAAATAATGTAGACGTTCTCAAGAATGAAACAAGATTTTTTTTATAATGCCTCAAAAAATAAAGGCGAAACGTCAAAATCAAATGTTATATTGTAATTTATATTGAACCTATTCCCAAAAAAATTTTAATTTAAAAATTAAAATATATTTATATATATATATATATATATATATATATATATATATATATATATATATATATATATATATATATATATATATATATATATATATATATTTTATATATATATATATATATATATATATATATATATATATATACAGGTAAAAGTATATTTCCAGGATTTTAATGGGCGATAGAGGAGCCAAAAAAAATAAAAAAGCCAAGAACATATGAGTCAAAGAATTGTTTTTGAAATATGCCCTTTTCAAGTTTAAAAACATGGCAACACCGCTTTCGTTTGTCGAAGGGCGGTTCCATTTGAACATTGTTGTGAGTTTTTGCACTGTTTAACTTTTTTAAGGAGATGTTCATTCATTTATAAATAATAAATACTTCTGCACCTTATTTTAATATTAAAATTTATAAAAAAACTATTTTTCTTTTTATTGAAAATTTAAAAATATTGTACTAACATAGAATAAGCTTAATATCCATTTAAGAAAAAATATATGCTAAAAAAATTTTTTTTGTTTTGGGCTAAAAAGAATAAGATTTGGTCGCACACTTTCCCGGGTTTTCATAAAACTTTAGTGGTAATTTGCAATACGTTTGTCTTAATTAAACATACCGGCATATTTTTTCCCGATTCAAAAAACAAACAAAATATCGCGGATCGGTAAGCCCCTTTGAACGCCCGACCTAGCAAAAAGGTATGCTCTGTTGCCAATTTTTTTTTTAATTTTAATGAGAACAATTTTTAAAAAAATCTTTAAATTTTTTTTATTTGTAGACTAAAACATTTAAAATTAAGTTTATTTTTTATTTTTAAAGAATCTACTGATAAGGATTAAGACAAAAGTTTCAAATGTTAAGTTAAGAAATAACTGCTTTCAAAGCATGACTTAACATCGTTTAGAAAAATCGTCAGTTTTTGGGATATTAAAACTTTTGGGGCTATTTTTTAGCCCACCCCCTGCCCATTAAAAAAGATGAGCATCATTTTTTTTAACCCCTTTTAAATATATATATATATATATATATATATACATATATATATATATATATATATATATATATATATATATATATATATATATATATAAAAAAAATATATATATATATATATATATATATATATATACCTACCTACAAAAATATCCACATTAGCAAATTATATGTAAAGATTCAGTGGCCCAAAAAACTATTTGTACCATTAAAAAAGGCGACAAAAGTTTTTTACAGAATGTATGTTTTAGGGGGTAAAGGGGCCAAAAGGTGAATTTGCCTTAAGTCCTTAAATAATCATTTTCATATTTAAATTAAAAAACAAAACACCTATACCTATGAAAACCCTTAAATATGGCAAAACGTTTTTTTTAAAAAATTTTATGCTTGAAAAAAGGGTAAAAATGGAGAAAAATTCCTTTCGAGGATCCACTATTTTTCCGACCATTCGTAAAGGGGTCTTTTTTTAAAGAGAAAAAAAAGGTTTCATCTTGATTCTTTACCTTGAAAAAGTGATTTTTTTAGATTTGATGTGTTTTTTAAAGATTTTAAAATTGGGTGAGGGTGGTATTCAGATGTTATCTTGACTTTCTTTCTATATATATTTATATAAATATATATAAGGGGGTAAGAGATGCTCATCATTTTAATGGGCGATAGTGGAGCCCAAAATAAGTCGAAAAGTTTATATGACATATGTGTCAAAACTGACAGGGTTTTTTTTTTTTCTAAAGATGTTAAAGTCATGCACTTTGAAAGCAGTTATTTCTGTAAACGTAAAAATTTGGGAAAATTTGTCTTAATCGCTTATCAGTAGATTCATTGATAATAAAATAAACTTAATTTAAATTTTAGTCTCCCAAAAAAAAATAATAATAATTGTTTAACAATTGTTCTCAAAATAAAATTAAAAACAATTTTTGGGAAAAGATACCTCATTTAAAAGTCAGTCGTAGAAGGTTACGATCCGGCACGATATTTTTGTTTGTTTTGAATCGGAAAATAAAATATGTTTAATAAAAACGGTGCAAGTAAATTCAAAAGACTAATGAAAACGAATGTGTGCGACGAGAAATCTTATTTTTTTAAACAAAAAAAAGTGCTGTTTTGCAAATAAGTTTGTTCTTTAAATGGATATTGCTATTCTAGGTAAGTACAATTATTTTAATTAAAAAAAAAAAACAATTATTGAGTTTTTTTCTTAAATTTAATATTTTTAAAAAGTTGCAGGAAGTAATTTTATTATTTGTATGTAAAATGAAACTTTAAAAAAGTGTAACAGTAAAAACACACAACAACGTTCGAAGATCCGCTTGAGAACAGGTGCGGTGTTGCAAAATAACTTTAAAGGGCATATTTGAAACAATTAACTTTTGACTCATATGTTTTGGCTTTTTTACCTATTTGAGCCCCCACGTTTTATTAAAAAACATGAGCATCATACTTTACACCCCTTGTATATATATATATATATATATATATATATATATATATATATATATATATATATATATATATATATATATATAATATATATATATATATATATATATATATATATATATATATATATATATTTATATTATATTTTAATATATATATATATATATATATATATATATATATATATATATATATATATATATATATATATATATATATATATATATATATATATATATATATATATATATATATATATGGGAAGGTAGTCTTGACTCTGACTAGTTGAATAAAGATCCAGTTTTTGGGATCTGGTCTAGGCTGAAGTAAAACTCTTTTTTTTTTCAAAAAAAGAGTTTATTCAGCCCTAGACTGAATCCCTAAGAATTTAGAATCTTTATATATATAAATATATATATATATATATATATATATATATATATATATTTTATATATATATATATATATATATATATATATATATATATATATATATATATATTTTTTGATTTTTTACTGTATTTGTTTATAAAAATAGGAAAAACATTAATATTTAGAAAGAAAGACATTTATAATTATTATTATAAGTATTATTATTTTGGTAACCTAAACTGGGCAAATTCTGGCCAAAAAAAATTTTTAAAAAATGAAAAGGATTAAAAAACCCCAAAAATAAGACCACTGTGTTTTGTAGTTTTATTTTATGAAAATTAAATATAAATATAAATATTTTTAAAATAAAACCGTTGTTACTATAATGTGCTAAAATCTAAAACATAAAGGTACCATTTCCTCAACATAAGAGATTAAATATAACACAAATTACAGCTTAACTAAAACAAAAATTTTGCCAACTATCCAACTCAAAGTTTAAATTTCAATAATTTCATGCATTTAGCCACTATTTCGGTAAACTAATACTAGTCAAATACACATCGTTATTATTTCATTTAAATTCAAAATGGTAGCAACAATTTAAAATGAGTTGGACTTTACCCATTGCCTTTATCACAAACTTGTATCAGTTTAATCATTTCGCGTAATTATAGTTTCCAATTGCGCAGAATAAAGAGCAAACAAAACAGTGCGTTTGTAATTATGATCTATCTTTATTAAACTGTTGCCCGTTTTCATATTAAATATAAAAATTAGTAAACTGTATTATTTCATATTCAAGAAATATGCTTTTTATTGGTGTGTTTTGTTACCAGAAAATTGTCTTTCCCAAACGATTACTAAATAATTATTTTCCTCATAGGTGACATATTTCACAAGAGTAAGAAACAATAATTTATTTACTATATATGATTTTAATTTTTATTCGGTTACTTATATATTATTGTAAAATTGCACCTTGTAACGTTTTACCGATGCAAAAATATATTGATTTTGATAAGTCACTCATTCATACATGTATACATTTATATATACACTAATCAAGAAATTTCGAAAACTACTTGACCTAGAAATATGAAATTTAGCCTGGAGAAAGATTATGAGTAGGAAACGTCAAGTAAAAAAGGATTTTAAGAAAACTTCCCTGCTAACGAAATAAAGTGGGGGTAAAATTTTGGGTATATTGTTATTTCTGGACTTAGAACTATAAAAATGTAGTATGTATTATATAAAATGTGTACGTTTAGCAATATTCCGCAAGAATGAAAAAGAAACAATACGGCCAAAATCGTGTAATCTACGCGGGCGAACCAGCGGATGAAAACCTAGTCTTTAATTATTGTTTCACCAGAATCTGCCAACATAGTTGTTGAGGACTGGCAAATACTGTGGCCGGAATACAACTCGGCGGCTGGTTTTCTTCTTAAATTAACAAAAATTACGTTAATTTGCTTTTTTCCTTTAACCATTAAGTTTTCATTTTTTTCTTGGAAATAGGGTATAACCTGTACGCCGTCAAAATATCCCAGGCAAAATAGCTCCGACGAAACAGCCCTTGCACAAAATGGCCTCGTCAAAATATCCCAAAGACAAAATACACCTAACCCAAAACCAACCTAAGAACACTTGTCGTCAAACAGGTACCAATAAGTAGGTACTTGTTTTTTGACAACCGCTTAAGTTTGCACATTATTTTAAATCTGGCCTTTTTAAACATGAATCTACACTGCAATTCGCCTAGTTTTATGTTTACTGATGACCGTACATCATCGAGTTGGACTAGTGATACCTACTATAATAAAATATGATGCTCTTTGTTATTAAAAAAATCCCAAATAAAGAAACCCATTAGAAGAAAAGAAAAATTATAACATCGTCTAACACTTTCAAGGAAACATTAAAAAATATTTCTGAAACAACTTGAGAATTTTGAAAATAGAATAGAAACAACATACTTTTATTTATCCATTCTATGCAACAAGTGTTTTTCTTTCGTTTTTGCTCTATGCATTCATCATCCTTGATTTGCTTTAGCAACTATACCAACATTTATTGCGTTATAATCGAATAAAACATATCTGTCATGGTTACAATGGAGGTTTTAAATCAATTATGATAATAGGATCGATTAAAAAAGGAAAAATTGTTCTTTTGAGTGGACAAATAAAAGTATACTTTTCTAATCTATTTCCCAAAGTACTGCGAGTTGTTTCTGGATTTTTTTCGCAATATGAAAAATCCAGTCACCTTTCACTAATATTAACCAGGTCAAAATAATTTAAACAATTTTGTAAGATGTTCTTTCGAAATCACAGCGCACTACATCTTAATATAGTACAAGCTGCATATCATGGCGTACTGATGATTATTTGAAAAAATGATGTTTGACGCTATTTTAAGAGCAAATGTCACATTTAAATACATAGTTAAAGAGAAAATTTTAAGGTGAATCTGATGAACGTCCATGATGATATCTAAAAAAAAGTTACTTTCAGTCAAACTGGAAGTCGAAAAAATAAATTATTAAGTCCCGACAGAAGGCAACTATGCACTATTAAAACCTTCCCAATATTAGAGTATTATCTATGTAAATAAAAAAGTAAACCACTGGTACAGGTTCAAATTTGTCATATTCTTACGTTGTAAATTATAAATATTCTTGTAATAAAGGGTGTTTCTTAATTATCCATTATGTGTGTATGATTTTAATGATTTAAGCAAATTGCTTCGTTTTAACCAAAAAGCGTCAATCTTTTATATGAAATATTGTTTTGAAAATGTACTTATTGATTAACAAAGGTTTATTAAAGATATATTCTGATTACAAATGCGAAATTTTATTTACCGTTCAGTCGGCACAATATCAACTGGTATAATTACGCCAAATAATTAAACTGAAACAAGTTCGGGATAAAGGCAATGGGTAGAGGCCAACTCGTGTTTAATTGTCGTTATCATTTCAATTTTAGCTCATAACATAAATTAAATTCATAACGATGTGTATTTGACTAGTTTAGTTTACCAAAATAGTGGCTTCATGCATCAAATTATTAAAATTTAAACTGGAAGTAACCATATATATTGGGTAAAATTTCGATTCAAGTCAGTTCCATTTCGTGTTATTTAATTTTATCTAATTTTTAACTGACTTTAAAAATAAAGGTAGTTATTAATTGACACGTATGTTTGTAATGTTATTGGAACAGCAAAATGTTCACATATGATAATCTATCAGGCCTTTTAAACAAATATACAACGTTTTATAGGTAAAGTATGTTGGTATGTTGGTACTTCCATTTCTCCATAACTATTGGTGGGATTGTGACCTTTTTTTATTGACTTACATTTACTTTAACTTAGAAAACAGTAAAGATTTAATCAAAATCGGTTTAGTAGTTTCTATGATATGGACAACAATACTGGTATATAATGGGGAAAATATCCCAAGGCCTGAATCCAATTCTAGTTTAAGTAACAAAATCATTAACAAAACCCTTAATAAAACCCCAAAATTATTGCTACTTATTACAAAAAAAAATGTTTCAATTTTTATTTAAAACAAAACTAAGAATGACAAAACTAAAAGGCAATTTAAAAAATTACAACAACTTCAAAAAAATAAATTGATACAAAATTATGAAAAACTATTATTTATACATGGTGTCCCGAAATTAGTGGGCAATATTTCTAGGGTGTATTCTAGACCGGAAAATAAGCCAAAAATTTTATATGAACATGCCCCGAAAAATGCTTCATAAAAAGCGTTTTTTTGTAATATATCTGCAACTGTTTGAGGTAGACGTATGATTTTTAGTAAGTTTAATATTTTATGATGTTACGTATATTTCTTTCTCCAATTTTCAAAAATGTTGTCAGTAACGTCACATACAGGGTGGGTGCTAAGTAAATTATGCCCTATATTTTTTGTTTCGATCATTTTTTAATTACTTATATTAAATTATGAAACTGGGTTTATTTTTACACAAAAAAGGCATTCTTAGTCCATCTCTGTATATTAACCAGTTTTCGAGTAAAATCGCTTTGAAAAAATTACATTTATAAGACGTAAATTAATAGAAATATAATCACAAAAGTCAAATCTGTCAATAGTGGGCCATGGATTAAAATTAATATTTCTTTCGTTTGATATTTTCTTCGTCAAATATTGTCTGCTGCTGTTATTGTTGTAATACTAGAATTAATACATAAGAAAATGCAAAATTTTTCAAACCAAGACCTCGCTAATATCCATTTTGTGTTTGGCTATTGTAATTAAAGTTTCTTTGCTGCGGTACAGGAATATCTAAGACGTTTTCTGCACCGGAGAACTCCTGGGCGCAAAGTATTTTTGAGAAAGTTCATAGAAATTTCGTAGAAAATGGTTCGTTTGACCGCCTTCGTGGGCAAGGACGGCCTAGTGGGGATTATTATTTGGAAAATGCACTTCAGCAAATAGAAGATAACCCTTAAGTCGGAATCAGACCATTGGCTAGAGACGTCAACATACCTAAATCAATTGTAATGCGTATTGTTAGTACCATAGTTACTCATAATGACTCAAATGCAAGGTCTTCACCCATATTATTACCAGAGGGTTCAAGACTTGATGCCTAGAAATTTCCCACCCAGGATAGAGTTCTGTCGATGGGTTTTTGGGACATGAAAATTTTTTAGCAAGAATTTTGTGGTCTGTGGCCACATTTTCTAGGGGTAAAGTGTTTAATATACATAACACCCACTTTTGGGCCGACGAAAACTAATTTTTGATATAGGTTCTCTTTAAATGTGTAGGCGGGAATAATTGAAAATGAATTGTTCGGTCCAACTGAAATGCCCAATAACTTAAACAATGAGAGATATTTGGACTTTCTTCAAAATCAGTTCATATGTATAACATAGTTTATGCAACTGAAGTCGATACGCGTGAGGACCTACTGCAGCGAATTATTCAAGCCGGAAATGAAATAAGAAGAAATCGTTTTCAGATTCTTTGGGCAACTCAAAGCATTTGCCGTAGAGCTAGACTTTGTGTGACTATTTTTGTTTTTATTTTATTCTGCCAAAATATTTTTAATATTTTTTTGTCTCGTTACTGCTCTGTTTATAAATTAATTTTCATAATTATTTATTTTCAACTTATTTCGTGTTTTAAAAGGCATAAGAGCTTCCTGTCTGCATAATAATTTATTTCTATAAATACACTTCATACGGACGTGATTTTTTTAAAACGATTTTTCTCGTAAACGGTTCAAGATAGAGACATCGACTAGGAGTACTTTTTTTGTGTAAAAATTAACCATGTTTTATAATTTAATATTAATAATTAAAAAACATCCAAACAAAAAATATGGGGCATAATTTACCCAGCACCCACCCTGTACGTGACGCCCCTGACAAAATTTCTGAAATTTGGAAAAAGAAATACATGTAACATCATAAAATCTTTAAACTAACAAAATTTAGTTAGTTTACCTCAGACGGTTGCAGATATATTACAGGAAAACCCTTTTTGGGGTGCCCCTTTCAGAGGGATCTAGCCTCTTTAGGACGCATTTTTTGAGGCATATTTATATGAACTTTTCGTCCTATTTTGCAGTCTAGAATATACCCTAAAATATTGCCCACTAATTTCGGGACACCCTGTATATACACTAAATTAACCAACAAAAAACCAAATAAAAGTAGGTACGAAACAAATAAGGAGACTACAATTTTTTTAAGGTCGGTGCCAGCAAAGCCATCAAATAAAAAACTTAATCAAAATAAAACCAATGACTGGCTGGCATCGGCCGCAAAAAAATGTTTTGCGCTCGACACCAACGGCGGCCATGGAAGCCCTCCTAGGACTGCCTCCTCTGCATATCTACTTGGAGAGAGAGGCAAGGTGGGCAACATACAGACTCTATCAAGCGGTCAGTAACAAACCGCAGGCGTGTCATATGGAGAGCACCAGTCTCCTCAGGAATGTCCTGACCTGTGACAGACTGGGAATGCCCTCAGACATAATGCCTACGCAACCATTACAACCGGCCCTACAGTGTAGTCTACCCACAAAAGGAGGACTGGAGTCGAAAAACGACCGACCTGCTCCGGGCTGACATCTGTTGGTACACCGATGGCTCCAAAACCAAAGACGGTGTTGAGCTGGAATATATGGACAGAGGCCGTGGGCAGAGTTTTCTTTAGCCTGGGCACTCGCAACCATATTTCAATGGGGGTATTCGCTATTGAGATGAGTGCTAGATCGCTGGTTGATCGGCACTGCACACGTAAGACAATTAAAATATTCTCCGATAGTCAAGCAGCTCTGGCTCTTGAATCAGCCGGTGCAATTCGAAAACCGTCTGGAATTGCAAGGATGCGCTGACCAAACTGGGTCAAAACAATAAGGTTACATTACTGTGGATACCTGGACACACCGGCCTAGAGGGTAATGAATCCGCAGACCTCCTTGCCAAAAGGGGGGCGGAGACAAAATTCACAGGGCCGGAACCGGTCATCGGTATATCTTATGGAACGGCCAAGCAGTTCATATCAGCTTGGACACAAAGAGAAAATCTTCGGTACTGGCATGGACTTCCAGGTCTCAGACACTCGAAGGCCTTCATAAGCCCACCGAACCAACAATGTACTGTCAAACTACTGGAGCAATCAAGGGTAGCCCTTAAAACTCTAGTGGGACAAGATCGGCCTAGCGGAAGACCGGAATGCCGCATGTGCATGGAGGGGGATGAATCGGCAGAACACATACTGTGCTCGTGCAATGGCACGACTAAGATTCGCAATCCTCGGCAATGACACCTTGTTGCCGGGGGAGGTGAAAGATCTCTTTCCCAACAGGATCATCAGATTTATTAGGAGTCTGGACCTGGTGGGAGAAATATAAAAAGGTGTGAGCCACAATAGACCGATCGGTCGCGGTGGAAGGGTGTTATACCCACTCGCTTTAAACCTACCTACCTACCTACTTTTATTTCGTTTTTTGTTGGTCAATTTAGTGTATCTATAAAAAATATTTTTATATATAGATATTATAATATTTTTGGCTATTTAAATTTTATTTTACACGGAATCTTCAATATAACCCTTGGCCATAGTCGAGAAGCGCCAATCTCCATGGCTCTTCACAGTTAATAAATCGGCTCCAGCGTCAGCTATTTCATGAAATCATCGTACACCTTTTCATAAATTAGTCATGACTTCTCTGGCAACTACTGTGAAAGACTTTCTCTACAGCTTCTTTTATTTGTGGATTATTTCGGCTTATAATTTAAATTTGAAAACCACTTTCTGGCAACTTTGTTGACACCACATGTAATTATTTCTTTGATAGCTTAAAGTCGTTTAATTTGACTAAAGTTTGACAGTAACCTATATACCAGTATTAACAAAAATAAAAAAAATAACTTCAGAAAATGCTAATTCATTAATTTCAGTCGTACAAAAAATATTGTTTGCACCTCTGGCGTAAAGTACTTTTATGCCCTCAGCTGATTGTTGCCTTCGCACAGCTCGGGCAACAACTTTCAGCAACGAGCGTAATAGTGCTATTTTAAGTCCTTGGTACAAAAATAATTTATAAAGTAGTAAATTAATTCAATTATTGCCTTATAGAATACTATGATTATTAAGTTTAATTAAATTCTTTTAGTTGTAAAATTCTATCTTTCTTTTTTTACAACTTTGATGTATGTTTTGCTTCTTCGGGCAAAGAAAGCAGCCCATTGTAGAGAGTAGGTTTTATCAAATGTGAATTATAATTAGAATCCAGAATTTGCATACCTTTTTATTGCATTTATTTTTTACTTTTTTGCCGTCACACTATGTCAAAAACTGTTTGTATATTTTCTCATATTTTGATCGGGACTTTACCGGCTTTAATAATTCCGTGGCACGTATTGCGGCAACTTCCACGTCTGAAGAGAGACTTTCAGAACCGCTCATCGTAATTTTTAAATAGATTTTTATGTGTGAAAAGTACTCGCGTTTACTTGAACGAAGGACGAACTGACTTTCCAAAAAACAACAAATGCCTAATTGATAAACAAAGGTTGCTTGTAACCCTGGTCTGGAGCACGTAACTATTCCTTACAGTCAAAATTAAAAAGGTGTGAAAAATGTCATAGTGTAAAGTGTTACAGGTAGGCAACTAATAAACGAAAATTTAAACAGTATTTTCTCATTTTTTGATTGTAGATAAAACTTTGTACATCAGAAGTGCGTTTAAACATGACTACAACACTCGTCTGATTAGAACGAATAAGTCTACGACCTCGTCATTCTGATGTTTTACACTCGCTCTTTTAATCACATTAATAAACGCACTTGTAAAGTAAATAACTATTAAGGTATTACAAATTCGATAACAACCAAATACATTTTCTTTAATTTAACCAATGGAATTTATTTAAAGGTGCCAATAAATTTCACACATCATTTTTACGCACTTTCGTCACTTCAGTTCAAGTAGTTGGTCAGCCTTTAAATTTGTAATTCAAGTTATGAGCTTATAGAAAGGAACAATATAATATGGCAATACCTGCCTATTTCGAGCACGCAGCATATCGTGACACTTGGCCATTTCAGAACCGTATCTCCCGGTAAAGTTAATGTCACTGCAAATCTTGCATTTTATTTACTTAAATGACGTTTGTTTTATTTTTATTAAAAATGATCCAAATTTTCTGCAGTTTTTCAGTGTCACTTTACGTGACCTACTGGTTTAACTGCAGTATAGAGTGATTCCAAGAAAACAGAATAGTCATAATTTAAATATCAAATAATAAACTTTTATGCAGTTACGATAATCAATAGAGTTGAATAAATATTTAGGTACATTAAATAACAATATTTATTTCTTACAGTATCGACTATCAATTTCCTTTTAAATCGTAATGTAGAAAAATCGACAAATTAGTATAAACAGAATAAAGAGGTCTTTAACGTTGTGGGCGTTACTTTCGAGAATAACCTTAATTGGAACAAACGCATTATATTATTAATTCAAATATTTTACCCTCACCGTTAAATTGGGGCAAAGTTGCGCATTTATGTGACTAACACTATGAAGTTTTAAAATTCCGATTGTTTCCTGGCGCCATTTTAAAACAGGTTCTTGCATATTTACATTGCCATATTTTTCGTGCTATTCGATGGTGCTTTTAGATTTCACATCTGACCTTTCGCCACTCGGCCACCATCATCACCTTTAGTTTTTCTTATAGGCGCCATATTGTCTTTTTTGGGTAGGTAAATAGTGCTCTTTTTTCTGATTTCAACAATGTAAAACATGGTTTACTTTGAAAGCTGGTGACCTTATTTGTTTCCATAATATAAATAATATCCTCTTAGTTGGTCTTTATTTCGGCGATTTTCTTTTGTCCAAAAATAAAATGTCAACCGCGGCACCTTCGAAAAAGATTGAATTCCACTGGAAGCCAAAAAGTATTTATTTCCTTTTATGCTTTATACTTCATACAAGACTTTGCTTGCAATAATGCTGCCATATTTGTGGAATGGCATCTTCCACGACTCTTAGCAATCTTTATACCTAAAATCTTGTAGACTGCCTCCAACATAAAAAAAGAACTGAAATAACCCTTTATAATCACAGATAACACAGGTTAACATTTTTGTTCTACCCCTAAACGCCGGAAGCTGTTGGGTGCTACTAGGGTTTTTGGGGTCGCTGTTTACCATGAGAGTGTCAGTTAACCTTTATCGCTTCAGGTTTAAGGTCATTTTAAAGTCAAGTGAAGAAAAAACCATCGGAAAAATCTGGAAAAATTCAAGCATATGTTTTTCAGGTCGCTGAATCCGAATCACTTTAAATCTATTTATATGCATAATTTTTTTCAGATTTTCCTATGCTTTTTTCCACTTAACGTCTAAATTACCTTAAACCTGACTTTATGAAGGTTAACTGACCTCAGATTCTGATTCGCCAACCTCCATTTGCCGAAAACATACGTACGAATTTTTTAATATTTTTAAAATTGAACTTAACATTTTTATTTCAAAAAAACTTTAAAATAACCTTGAAATGATCTTGGATTCTTATGTTTATGAAGTAAGTAAGTTTTAGAAGTAAATTAACGCCGGATTAATCAAATGTTGACCAAGTATTATTAAAGTGAAAAAAAATCTACCATAACAAAAACCACAAATAAAAACGCAAGAAAAAGATCACTTTAGTCCAAGTACCTATAGTAGTCTAGGCTTTTGTCTTCTAATATGGTAGGTAGTTATGGCCAGACTGAACATAAATATTTGTATTGGCCAATACATTTGTTTGTCAGACCATCAAAAGTGGAAAAAATATTGGTGTGAGCAAGCGACTGGGAGGTGGTGGTGGCTTTATATACTTTAAATACATTAAACATAATTTCAGTGAAAACATGAATATCTCTATTGTTAAAAATTAAACGTTTTACTTTAACTTCTTAAAATAAAACTTAAAATTATAATACAGCTTAATAATGTTATCACTACTTTTATTATATGACATTCCTACTACTTACGTAAACCAGGTTTATGATCTGATGTTTCTTCCAGAAACATTGCATTTTAGTCAACACCAAACGCCAGACTTTGACAAAATATTGATTTGTTGTGTTTTAGCATTTTGGGTATTAATTGTTGCCATTTCCTATTGCCTAATTAAACTAATACTGTTGTTACTAATAATACATTTAAAATGCTTAAGTTAAAACGTTTTAAAAAATACAAGACGCTTTCAAAAACGACCCAGTAAATAATATGTTCCATTAAGAAATTTTCTTTATTTCTTTTCATAAAAAAAATATACAAAAGATGGCGTTATTATTATTTTTTTTTTAATGTAAATATAAGAAAAGTCACAAATGTAGCCTAATTCAGGCAACGTTAGGTGACTCCAATGTACCAACGGTCCAATGTAAAAAAGGGAATTTTATAATCGTTCTAGATTATGGTTATGACCTAGCAAAAACGTGAATAAAAGAACACCTAAAAATTTAATTGAAATTTTCTATGATCGGATTAATATTTTTATAATAAACAATTTTCTAAAATGTAAATTAGTTATTTTTCCCAGGGGTCCCAGCAAGATAAAAGCTGGAAGACCTAACTAAAACAACAGTTAGACCCGTTTTACTTAACTATAATAAAATGACACGATTGACAGTAACTCCTGTAAATTATTTATTTAAGATAACCCCATTAGGACTGGTGGTTTTTTACTTATTAACATAGGTTTAATCCCTTATAGAAAATTTAAATCACAATTTTAGACAATTACTCTAAAGGGGCAAAGTTTGTCCTAAAATTTTTGATGCTTCTTCTTAATAACATTTTTTTAACCAATAGGAAAGTTATTATTTCATAACTTCCAAGGTTTTATAAAATTTCATATATCTTGCTTATAAACTCAACACTCGGTAGAGTTATTTGTTAGGTCTCAAAAACCGAAACGTCTAGGTTTGAAATTGGAAATATTTTGAAAGGCAACAAAATGTAATTTATTTTAAAACATATTTTCAAACAAAGTTATAAAATTATAAAAACAATATTGTGAGCATTTTATTGCCTAACTTTACCGACCTGTATATTGTATATTTTATGTGGTCCTTATGAAGCCCCCTCTAAAGAGATATATAAAATGTATGCAAAAAGCCCATTACGAAAAAACACTTTTTGCTGATAATGCCATGAACATTTTTATTAAAATTACAACTTTTTCTCGTAAATGATAAACGTAAAACATACAATCCCATTATAAATTAATAAAAAAACCCATCCCAAATCATTAAATATTAAAATCTGCTGGAGTATTAGAAGATAAAACGGATACATGGGTTTTATAAACGAGTTGTGATTACTGTGTCTAGGGCAAGACCGGAGATGAAATTTCTCCCACAGGACAAAGGGTGAAAGGGTTCTCACTAAAGTACCTTTTTAATTTTTTTATACGTTTTTTATTATAATATTACCACATTAAAAAATAAATAATATTCATTATTTCCATGTCTATGTCAAGAAATAAGAAACAACACCTTACATACTGACGTACAATAAGTATTCCAAAGAAAGTAAACGCTGGTTTATTAGTTTAAATATTTAGAGATTGGGAGGGGAAGGTTGCTGGCAGACTGTTCTACATTTTAAACTCTAAAAACAAAGGAGTAGATAAAGTGGGTAGGCTTCTCTAGACGTAAAGATTAAACGCTTTATTTCCAAGACTTGAGTATCAGTATATTCAGTTTTATCTAGGCTCAGGGTAGTGAGCCAGGCCAAGTTCCGGCTCAAAGCACAAATGTGACAAGATATGATATTTGATATGTAAATTCACATAAATATTATAATTACATGAAAAAATTTAAAAAAGTTATAATATGTTAAGTGGCTTCTAAGGTATTCGATTTTGAAAAATGCTCATTTACTACTGACTGACTAACTTACTCACTCACTGTCTCATCATAATTATAGGTCACTTCCCGAGGGAGTAGAAATCTGAAATTTGGTATGTAGGTAGGTTTTAGGAAAAATTCCAAAAACTGCACATTTTACTTGGAATGCTCTGAAACAGGGGCGGTAAACTAGTATATTTAGGGGGTATTTTAGAAGTTTGCAATCTGATTAAACCCAAGCTCTGCAATTATTATTGTCTCAGAAATTAAAATCCAGGCAGGGTTTAATTCCATTCACTAAGCTCAGAAAAAAAAGATTATAAAAAATACACTAATGTTAAGTAAGGGTCAAGTTGCTATCCAAAAATCTCGGCCTCTTACAGTAGTGAGATCTAAAATTAGACCAAGTGCTTTTTGACTTGGCAAGTTTTTTACTTATGTGTTTGTATAATTAAAAAAAATACATTTATTAATACAGACAGATCAGTAAAAAACTGTCAAAAAGAACTTGCCAAGTCAAAAAAGAAGTCGGTGTAATTTTAGATCTTACTACTTTAGAAGGTCAAGATTTCTGGAAGAAATTGATCTTTTCGTACGATTATTAACTTCAGGAGCCGACCCTCTGGCAATAATGCGTCATTCTAGGTCGCAAACTAATACGGCTGCTAAAGGATATATCAAAAGTTTAGCCAAAAAAAGGTATTAAAATTCTGCATGAAACATTTGGGAAAGAGACTGAAAAAAAATAAAATAAAGCTGCAAGTAAGCAAACTATATCACGATTGGTTAAAGTAATCAAAGCTTTAATTATTTAGATAAAATTTAGCATAAAGTTGCCGCCTATTTAGAAATTTATCTGAAGGCACATAGGTGGCTTTCCTCGTATTAAAAAAAGTAAAATATCCATTTTGTGTTTTTCCTGCTGTAGAATCTAAAATAATACTTACGAAAATGACTTGATTTAAAAGAACCAGGACGTAAGATAAACATATTTTTAATTACTTACTTTATCTATTGGTTCTAAAAGCGTCTCATATTTTTGAAACGTTTCAATAAACTGGATTATGTATTTATTTTTAATAAAAACATAGTCAATATATATATATATATATATATATATATATATATATATATATATATATATATATATATATATATATATATATATATATTTAATGAAATTAATTTATTTTTAATTTTATATAATTTATATATATATATATATTAATAATCACTATAAATATATTATAAAATATATATATATATATATATATATATATATATTTTAAAAAAAAAAAAAAGTACTATATGAAATGCTAGGCTTTGGCCGTAAATCAACTTTTTGTATTCAGGTATTTATTGTGAGCTCTTTTTGTTTTCTAATTTAAATCGCAAATTTCGCATATGAATTAATTTAATGCCGTTGTTACTAAAAATATATAAAAAAAATTATAAAATATATCCAAAGATAGGACGTTTTGACAAACATACGAATAAATAAGGTTTCCAATTAGGAAAAATGTTAATTTTACATCGTATCTCTTTTTTTTTAATTCAAATCATTTTTTAATACAAGGAAAGCTAAAATATGGCCCTGTTTAGTCATTGTTGGATAATCCTCTGCTAATAAAAATACTAAAAATAACAATAAACTTGTTTCTTGTTATAGTAATCAAGAAATGTTTAAACGAATATCTGATTGGTATGGCAACATTATTAAAAAAGATGGGGAAAAATAAAAATGCGTAAAGTAATAAAGCTTTCAGGGTGTAATTAAAAAATACTGGTTTAGCTTTTTATAGGATACTTTATTGTTGAATTTAAATTTTTGCAATATTACCCAACTACCGTTTGATTTAAACCCTAAAACATCTAGTGTCACTCGTTAAATCCGAATAATTTAAATTTTGTCACATCTTCCGGGTATTTTATTTTTGATTTAAAAAAGGGGTGATTAGGCTTGACAGACGCAAGGGGGATGCAACAGCAGTCCTAGTCTTAGCTGCAATTTGCAATGTTAATTTCCTTTAGGGTTAGTGAGCATCCAGGGGCGGACTTTGTATAGGTATGTTGAAAGTAATACTGTTATAGGTTTTTTGAACTCTCTTTTGATATTGTAAATTA
Organism: Listronotus oregonensis; assembly: GCA_019359885.1. Classification (NCBI taxonomy): domain Eukaryota; kingdom Metazoa; phylum Arthropoda; class Insecta; order Coleoptera; family Curculionidae; genus Listronotus; species Listronotus oregonensis. The sequence goes on along the minus strand of JAHBCN010004931.1, from coordinate 18,691 downwards.
AATAAATTGTTCAGTCTAGTAGAGTGACAAGGTAACAAATCAGTCAAAAAGAACTTTTTTATATAATTTTTTTAAGATAATTGCTGTAAATAGCATTTTTTACACCGGTATTTTTATATTACGGTTTTAAGATTTTCAATCTCCATTTCAAAAATAATAATTAGTTACACTTTTATCAAAACTTTAAGCAGAGTAGTAGAAGAAAAAGCGAATTAATTCTTTTAATTGCTGTTTACAAAGAAAAGTTAGGGAAAATATTTTCCATTTTATGTAAAAATTAAAAAAAACAACTACCTATATGGTCAATATGTTTGACGGTGAACAGTGTGACAAACAAATTTTGTGTGCTAAATAACAGTTATTTATAAAAATGAGATTTTGTCGGTCTCGGGCCAAAAAGTATGGATTTATTACAAGATCAATTTATTACAAAAAAAAACAACCAACATATTATTTTTATTAATAAAATCGTGTAAATAAAAGAGCTAGCGAGGGTATTCCGTGGTAAAAAAACTTACTTAAAATATATTTATAAATGTCCTCTGCAATAAACACTTGACTCTTTATATTAAAAATTGTATCAAAGTTTACAAGACTTATGTGATATGTTAATTCATCGGTTTAAGAATATAAGCCTTAAAATAGTGGCTTGATCCATGTTTGCTAGTATATTAGGTATGTTTTTCTCTCTAAATAAGGTTTCTTATTTGAACTAATTAAATTTTGTTGTCAGTAAAAACAAATTTATTAAATTTGATCATTTCTTTGTTGAAGCTCCATAATTACAAAATTTAGTAAAATAAAACACTTTTGATTATAAAAAAAGTCACTCATATTAACAACGTGTAACATATATTTCGCTTACACTGTACCTTCCTCAGACTGGTAATTAAAACTAAAATTAGAAAAGTTTACATTTTTCTAGGAAGTACTCCTAATACACAGGTTTACAAAAAAAAGAGATGTGTGCTTGGTGTCGGACTAGATTTTTGGGGTTTTTTTTTTCCGCTGAACACGAATCTTAAGTTAAAGTTGCAGGTCAAACAGCAAAAAATCAAGACAACCCCAAAAACATTTTTGACAACATAAATAAATAATAAAGGAGATATAAACCAAAAATCATATTAATAAAAAAAAATATTAATATGATTTTTGGGTTTTTCTATTTATAAATAATTTATTTTATTTATTTAAATCGCAAATCAGCTCAAAATTTGCAGAAAAATCCAAAAAAAATTATTTTAATTTTTTTTTCCAGAGGTATACCTTAAAAAAATCCTGAAAATTCGGTTTTTTGATTATAACTCGAAAAATTTTGCATTTGGACAAAAAAGGAATATAACTTAATTTAAAGGTCTTGTAATAATAAATAATTTATGTTGTATAAAGTTTTGTGCATCTTTAATAGTTTAAAAGATATTGACGTTTTAAATAAAATAAAAAACATTAATATTTGAATTTAGCCTTTTCTCGATTATTTGCTGTTTAACCTCCAATTTTGACTTCACATTCGTATTCAGCGAAAAAAAATATTCCAGAAAATCCTAGTCCGACACCCAGCACGCATTACTTTTTTGTGGGCCTGTGTTATTATCAAAGAACTTTTGGGATTTTTGTTTTATCGATAACAGTAAAGTTGCTATTTACAATAATTATTCAATAGAAAGGTTTAATAATGGTATGTTATTAACTTCTAGTTGATCGTTTAATATTTAATATAAGGTGTTTTTTTTAAATTTTTATTGATTTGCAAGAATTACAAAAGAAACAGTTTTTTACCTTTGCTAACCAAAAGTAGGACACACACACAGGATCAATCAGAGGTTAATAACCACAATATTAAACCTTATAAAAATTGTAGTAAAAATAGATAAATATTACATTAAATTAGTAAAACATTAAATATTTTAATATGCATTTGGTAATATCTTTTATAGTTTTGTGGCGGATTCATGTTTCAGTATATTTTCTTTGGGATCACTCGCCTTATTTTTTTTTAAATGGGGACTTCGATCCGTTTAGAACTAGCCTGCTCAGCCCTATTGATCCCTATGAACTTGCAGATCGCCTGCAACAAAAAAGAAAAAAAACATACAAAAAAAAAAAAAAATCAGAAACACCAATATACGTTTCGGTGGCAAGTCGGCTACCGTTATCAAGATGAAAAATCAAGAAAGAAATTTAAACCAAATTCTAAGAAATTTTGAATTAAAAAGCAATTTTGAAATATTTTATACTATTTGTATTATTAAAATTCAGTTAAAATTTCTTTTGTGATTTTTCATCTTTGCAATGATGTTCTTGATTTTTTGGAAAGTTTTTCTTCTTTATTGTTGCAGCCGATCTGCAAGTTTATAGGGGTCGATAGGGCTGAGCAGGCTCTGTTCATTATACCCCGAGACCTGGACCGAAGTGGTCCCATTTTCTACTAATCTAAGTATTAATTCAGTAAATACAAAAGCCACTTTAATAAAATGTGTCTATAAAATCAAACACTCTTAAAGTAAATGTTTATTTAATGTAGATTCTCTTTGGTAATAATTTATAATTTTTTTAAGTATCCTTTTAAATTCTACCAAAAGAACAAACAAGGTGGATATTTCACTTTTTTTTTAATACACAGTTGCAATTTATTCAAACGGTGGTTAAATGTCTACAATTTAATTTGGGCAAAACCGTACCCCTCGTCATAAACTAATATACAAGAAAATTATTTTTCAGTTACTTCAGGTTATATGCAAAGACTGTTGAATAATGAATAACACTTCGAGGCAATCTGGCCTTACAATGTTCCACCTTATTTCACGTACTTTAAAAATGCAAATATTCTCCAGAACTTTCAACGCAGACTTTCGCTAATGATAAAAAGTTCTTTTTGTCTTGTTTTACAACAAGAAAAGTAGACGAGAAACGACTTGGAATGCTCAAATAAGCACTAGGGACCATCGAAAGTAAAACACGCAAAAGCTTTCGAACTTATTCAATTGGGTTTAAACCGAGCTAGAGAAGTAACGTCGAATTAGCTAGATTTAATTTAAAATTTCTTTAACTAAATCATGAATAATGCACTTTAGCTAATTTTCTTATAATTATTTGCTCTCAGTGGCGTAGCTTAAATTTTAGGTCCCCTGAAAAACTGTAACGGAGCCTGTTTTTGATTGTAAAAAGTATACAGGGATGAAAAAGTCAAACAAGAACCGATTTTGTTAACTAGAAAAACCAATAGAAAAAAAAACCTTAACACAAAAACATACCCCTAAAAACTTTTTGGTTTTAAAAATAACATTACTTTTCTATCTCCACTATCCCGTAAAAATAAATTTTTAACCTAAACGAAACGGACCATTTCCTATGAATTTGCTAGCTCCTTCTTTAAAATTAAAAAATATTGCTAAACCAAAAGAACGAAATGAATCTTGTCATGTCATATTAAGTTGTGTCTTAGTGTTATCCAATTAAAAAAATCTTATTTTTTAAGAGTTCACCTTTCACACCATTCTCTTCTTCTTTTTCATCTTCCTGGAAGCCGTCTTGATTGTGCCTAATCTCCCATTATCTCTTATACTAATCCTCCCATTAGTCATTTTCCTTCTACAATCTGTATAACCCCGAGACTGGTTGGTTGATATATTCCTGTGGGCTTATTTTCAGTTGCCCAAATAGTGCCTGTCTTTTGTGATTCAACGCTTCACATTCGCACAGTACATGCTATGCTGTTTGTTCCCCCTCGTCGCACATTTTGCAACTTGGGTCCCCATTGTATGAGCCTACCTTGTGTAGGTGTCCTCTTAGGTTATCGTGCCCTGTTAGCAACCCTACAATTATGCGAAGTCTTTTCCTACTTTGTCTGAGTAGTTCTTCCTTCGTTCTTTTGGATGGGCCCCTTAGGAAGTCCTTTTCATGTCTTATTCTACCGGGATTCTCCCAGTATTTCTTGTGTTTGTTTCGGAGCAATTCCCTGGTTTGCCCTCGTGCTATGGTTTTGGTCACTCCAAGGGCAGGTTCTGGTCCAAAATATGGTGGGGATGATCCATGTCTCGCTTTCAGCTTTTTCGTTGCCTTCTATTCCCGAATGTCCCGGAACCCACAGGAGTTGCGTTCTCCCAGAACTTTCAGTTCTTTTGGCATTCCCATGTCAGCCTGGCTGTTACCTTGGGGTTTGCTAGTGCCTCCAGTGACGCCTGGCTGTCTGTTATTAGGCAGCTCCGCGTGTTTTTAAGCCCTCCTGTTATTTTCCTTTGCACAGTGCAGTAAAGCATATACTTTTGTTTGAAATACAGAACTGTGTGTTCCTAGTGGAATGGATAATTGTGAATTCCTCATTTCAATGTACACACCCACTCCAGTTCCCTGCTCGCTTTTGGAACCATCTGTATATCAGATGATGTCTCCAACCGTGCCAGGGAGACCGAGTTGCTGCCACTCACTTTGATCTGGAATTTTTACCTCGAAGTTTTTATTGAATAAGTATTGGGGAATCATCTGGTCTCTTAGGTACACCACATGCCAGATCAATAATTCTCCGCGACACTGTATCATTTTATAAAATAACCAAGTCAATTATCATTGCAGCCTTTACTATAAGCACCCAATTCAATACGTCACAAGCACCAATTAAGTTTCCTGCCGTTGTGTCTAGTTATTTAGAACTCTTAATTCTGTAACTCACTTAAAAAGACGCTTTAAGTGACTTTTTACTATATGTGGTTAAAGCTAACGGGAAAAAAGATAGAGTAGACTTTTTATTATCTTATTACTTTTTTAAATACTCGATAGGTTTATTCTTGTACGTCGAATGTTTTGTTTCAGACTTCAAAAAAGTGATAGTTTTGAACTTCTGTTGGACAGATCTTTATTTCAAACTTCAGTCGCTGTCAAAGAACCTCGAACCATCTTTATTGAAAATGGGTTTTAGCCAATTTTTCTAAAACTTTGCAAATTGATCGTTCTCAACACGCTGATCGAAAGTTTCAATAAGCACAAAACCTGATAACCGCCAAACTCTGATTAGTGGTTAATTGCATTACCGAAATATTTAGTACTGTAGTCGAACCCACAGCCACCCACACAGTCACTAGGCTTAAGCCTGACATACCCCCAACATTTAACTACTTTCCACCCCCACCCCTTTATCCTTCCACCGCCGACCAAAGTCTGTTATGTGACTTTTCACCGTTAACGGATTGTGATTAAGAATTTTGTAACACAACCACCTAAACGATCACAATCCAATACCCTTCGACCCCAGAACCAGAAAGTAGGAAAAAGTTACATGGCAGGTTTTGGTATGAAGTGGAGTTGGAGGATGATGAAGGTGACTATTTAGTTGGTGGGGTCAAAGGGTTTGGGATGGGTGTTCAGTTGGTAGGGTCGAAGGACAATGGGTTTTGATCGTTTAGTTGCTTGGGTTACGAATTCACGGTCATATGGTATCACAAGCCGTAAACAGGAAAAGTCACATAGTAGGCTTTGGTTAACGGTGGAAAGGTTAAGCAGAAGAGAAAGGGAAGTAGTGAACTGTTTGGGAAATGTCAGGCTTAAGCCTAGTGACTGTGTGGAAGGCTATAAATGTTCGACTACAGTATTAAATATTTTCTTAAGGTAATTGACCAATAATAAGTCCAATGCATCACCCTGGCCTGTGATTTTTGAGGAAGTTGGGGGGGTTGTTAGGTTTTGTGCATGAAATTTGATTAACACTTTTTATGACAACCGGAGTTTAGAAAATGGTCAGAACTCATTTTCGATAAGAATTGGGTGCTGTCCTTTTCGTTTCTTTGAGACATTATTATAACTGTTAATATCGTCACTTTGTGCTAGTTCCAAATTAAGAATTAAATTAAAAAAGCAATTGAATCTTAAAAAAAATTATAAAATATATATTTTTGTACATCTAATGATCCTATTCTAATTTAATAGGTACTTATTGTCTGGAGTGACGATTTGGCATTTATATTTAAACCAGTTTAGATGGGGCCAAAGATTTATTTTTTGTAACAACACAATGTCCAATGCCCACCAAAAGTACACGGAATATAAAAAACTTGTAATGAAAGTAATAAAAAAGTTATCTTAAAATAAATGGCCTCTCAAAAAAATATGAAAATATGGTTCGGAAATGGAAAATCAATATTTTTAATAATAAAATTAAGTATAAAAATTGGTAGTTATAAGTTTATACAGAATAGTCAAGTCCGTAAAGGTTCTATTGCATTGTCTAAAAGGGACAGTGAAATGCAACACCTGCAAGTTTTGGAACTTGGGCAAAGATGCAAACCTGGGAAAAAATGGGTTAAACCTCCAAAAACCCCAAACCTAGGGTACCTAGTAAAAATAAGAAATAATAATCAAGATGGTTTTAGTTTTATTCTTCTAAGAGAAATACTTTTAAAGTTATGAATGTTTTTGTAAACCCTTACTATCATCGTATGTGCATCACAACCAAAATGATCGCAATCAATAAGAATTAAAAAAAATGGTTTTAAGTCTTAAGATATAGGAGAAACAACCTGAGAATTTTTATTATTTTTAAAAATGGTCAAGCCACCAATTTGGAACCACTTTAAATGGAATGACCCTAATGGTAAAAAGCCCCGTCCATTCTCGTTTTAAAATGACCTAAGCAAAAACCAATGAAGAAAAAGGTTCTTCATTGGTTAATTGCATTTGTTACCGATGGTACAAATGCTTATTACTGACTTTTTTGGGTATATGTTTTTTAATAGAGTTTTAATGTCTAAAAATTGCTTTTTATACTAAAAAGCACATGGATAAGTCTTAAAAAGCAATTACAAGGCAGTTTAGGATTTATTAATGCGGAACTGAATTTAAGGTTATAGAATATTCTACCGTAAGCATTATATAAATCGAGCTAACCCAAAACAAATTTGCTTTATATTTGAAAACCATTAAACCCTGCTTCATTCTGGTTTTGAATTTCAGCTTTCGGTATTAGAAGAGCGTCTAATATTTGAAAATTTTCGTTTAATTTTCGCCACTAGTTTATTCAGGACATTTGAAACTCACCTAAAATTGAACAAATAATTTAAGTTCTGGCGAAGCTAGATTAAACAACTTTAAATTGGTCGATAAAGCCAGGTAAACTGTTTAATTTATAGGCTATGGCTATAGAAAAGAGGTTGTTTAAATATCATACAGTTACCTACAAAAAGCTGAACACATAAGAAACACAATAAGAAACTTATTTTGTTGTACAAGGTGCGTAAAAAATGCTAAAGTGATATATAGGGAGAGAGTAAACACATTATTTTGCAAGATACAAAAAAGTCACCCTTAATAAGTTAGTGGTATTAACTACATATTATTAAAAAATAATAATAAACCTAGTGGTTTCACAATTATGTCCAAATGGCTTAATCCATTGGAGGTTTTTCGTAGTCAATGTCCACCTTTTCAGGGCCACCCTGTATAGTGCGGATTTGTCTTTCGCAGCAACAGAGGTGCGCTGACCGAAACGGGTAAATCCGTTTCAAAACGTGCCCCTAGAGTCACAGGTGCCTGTTTCACGGAAAAGGACTAATCCATTCCGAACAGTTTCTGTTTGACCCCCGAACAGTAAAGTTGCGCGATAAAAAGCTACATAGCTTTTTCCGGGAAGGGCGACTTGCGGCGCCGTATCTTGGGATTTTTGCCTTCGGGGATCAAGGAGAGACTCTAGCCGAATAGTGGAGTCCTTCTTCTGGGGCTAAGCGCTGTGAACGGGATATTCCTATAACCTTTCCCTTTCTGTCTTTTGTGGGGCCACGAGGTACCTTTCAAATGGCGGAAGGTGGATGTGCACGCAGCAGGAAGCGACAGTACTGACAGAAAGCGGTTATACGTAATACCAGTAGCAGTTCCTGGTCGGACCACCATTATTTGTGCCTTGCATAGATAAGAAATTCATTTGAAAAGTATAATATAATTTTGTGAAAAATTCCTGGAAAAGCTCATGTTGTGGCCTCCTCACAGCGTGTGTCCGGACAGGGAACAGATTCTTAGTGGCCACGTGATGGTTTCGAGCCAGACAGACACGTGGCCACCCCTAATGAGCTGGCGGGAAAGGAGCCAAAAAAACATATTAACCAACCAACAACAATCCATTCCGAACAAACCGGTTGCTTAGGAAGGGATCTCTGAATCCAAACAGAAGGCGGACAGGACCATTTTTATAGGAAAAAGGTTTCCCTGGCTTTAAACAAAAAACGATAGAACCGTTTTTAATAGGAAAAGGCCGGAAATACGGCCTCAGAAGAAACATCTGGTTCCTGTAACAAGGACCTGGTAGCTACCCACGTCACTATACCGGGAGAGGAGGGCATGACGGATTTAATCGTCTGCTCGTCATACTTTCCAGGGGACAGAGACTCCAGAACACATATTGTACTCGTGTCCGGTAGCGGCATGTGTAAGGGAAGATGTAAGAACTCTCTCCCAATTTGATAGCGAATTCATTAGAAGTTTGATCCTAACCTAACCTAACCTAACCAAAGTTGGCAAACGTAAAAGGCAAGTACTAGGGGGAGGGAAAATCATTTAATTTTTATTTTCTAAATCAAAAACAAAATTTGAAGGCCTGAAATCTTTAGTATACGTAAAAAAAAATCAAATGTCCAAGTTCCATAATCCCATTTTTTAAACGTAATTGAATTGGAAAATTATTGTGTAAAAACTATTTAATCGATTTTAATGAAGTTTAGCATGATATCTTATCGTAGCATTATGTTCTTTTTGACCGAATAATAAAAACAAATAATACATAAAACTACACGTTTTTTGCTCTTTTTTGTATATTTTTATTTTGGAACAAACGTAATATATTTCGCGAATTCTAACCAGGATCTCACTGAATTACGAAACTTTACCCCTTTCATATTTTTTTTTCTATGACCAATATTTATTAACGTGAATGTTAGCAGCAACCAAGAAAGAGAGAAATATTTTTTTTTTTTGTTTTTTTTAATGTTTTTTTTTTCCTTTTACAAATATTACGAACCGTTTTAAGAATAAGCATATCTCGACTTTTGTTATATATACATTTTTACTGACGAGTTTTCAGCAAAAACATTTAAAATACTTGTTTTCTGGCAGACAAAGCTTGATCTTATAAAGGATTTTTAAAAACGCTGCATAAACAGTATTAAAAATAACAAAACAAAATTATTTACATAAGGGATGTGCGAATATTCGAATTTTCGAATTATTCGGGGCGAATCGAATGCGAATTATTCGATTCGACTTCTAAATCGAATATTCGAATAATTCGAACTATTTGAATAATTCAAATTATTTGAATAGTTTGAACTATGCGAATAAATCGAACTATTTAAATGATTCGAATCTTTTGAATAATTAAAATACCCGAATTAAAAACGTTTTTTCTGATTTTTAGAAATAAGAATTGATTTTGGCGGCAATTTTGAAAGGTCTGTGGTAATTTAAAATTTTCAGTGTATTTGAGTGCAACTCATTATTATTGAATCCACAATACTGGAAAGTTGTTGTGGTGTTTACCTATAACCTATAACATACTAAAATATATTAATATAGTTTTGCCAAAAATTTTTTTTTGATAATTAACGTTTAAGATTAGTCTTAAAAGAAGTTTTGTGGAAAAGACTTTATTTTATTAATTAAAGACGTAATTTTAAAGCGAAAGTTTAAGCGTTTCGTTCGCAATATAATTAGCTTAAACAATCAATTATTTAAAAAAGTACTAAATTAGGATTGTTCGAACTATTCGAATAGTTAGAATTATTTGAATAATTTAAATCATTAGAATAATACGAATAGTTCAAACTATTTGAATAGTTTGAACTATTCGAATCGAATATAACTATTCGATTTGATTCGATTCAACAACTATTCACACCCCCCAATTTATATGCAAAATATGTAAAACCTAGCTCTTTATTTTTTTATTATCATCAGTTCAGTTTATTACATAAGTATTTTAAAAACGTTATTTAATAACTTTTAGTTTCTTATTCAGTTTCATACACAGTTAAAAGATATTATTTGCTTAGAAATCACCCTGTACGAAGATTTTAAAGTATCCATTCGAATTTAATTTACAATCTGTTTGATCTGATAGCACAGCAGTTTTATATCTATCTAAAAACCCCACCAAGAGTTCACCCTCGCTACACTCTCGCCCCTTGCCTTACTTAACTTATAAGCTTTTCTGATGCAAAACTTCCCTTCTGCCATCCCTAAATTAGGTAACTAAAACTTTATTAGATCACCGTCACCCCAAACTATACAAAGTTACAGGTTATTTTTTCAATTAAATGCACTTAGCTTAATTACGTTTGAATACTACCCTTTATTTTAAGTAGAAGGTAGGGCAAGTATTCTCGATAATTAGGTTTATTTTCACAGAACCTAAATGGCTCATATTAAAAAAAACCAATAAAGTTGCTGCGTTAAAAATATATATTCCTAAAAAAAGAATAATTACTAGTAATTAACTTTTTGGCTAAGTTAACAGGAATACAGATAAATCAAAAAGTAAGATTTAAAACAGGTACTTTTAATAAAAATTGGAGTTTAAGAAAAAATTTTTTTTGGTTGCCCCCAGGTAAAAATCGGACTTTTGAAGGCAAATCCTTTATTTGTATTTTTTCGTGATTTTAATCAAATTTTATCGTCAGATCCCAAATTTTGCACAAATATCTGCATTTTTCTTAACATTAAAGGCATATGAAATGTTTGCGCATAAGAACATTGTGTGTAAATTTTAAGGGGGTTAATTATTGGCTCTCCTGTACATTTTACAGAAAAAATGTAAAATAACTTTTTGAAGAGACCAATGTGATAAACCCTCGTGCCAAGTTCCAAAAAATTTTAATAAGCGAATCTTGAATTATTCAATTAAATGTAATTGCAACATTACCAAATTTTCGGTTCAGGTAAAACCAAACAGACACCAGCCACCAGCAAACAATTTGTTATAGGGCTTTGTCAAATCTGACGTACAGTCGAATACAAGAAATGTTTTTTTTTTCGTTTTATCAATCTCACAACCATTACATTTGAAGTAAAAGACACGTTTACATTATTTTTTTATAACACCTTTTATTTAATGTAACAATGAAGTTTAACTAATAACAATTATTACTATCGATCATTAAAAAAATAATTTTATCATACTAGAATTTAATTAAACCAATAGCAGTATCTGAAATATTTTTAATTTATTATCCCATCAAGCCTATCTGGTTAAAGCCATCGCAATAAATAATTTTAAATGTTTAACTTAGAAGATCAAAAATAGATCCGAAAAAATAGAGAAATGAACTCTTAATATTTTACTAGGTGTGGAAAAATAAAATGAAATAAAATACAATTACTTTTTAAAAAATAATAGAGAATTACATAAAACATTAATTAATTAATCAAATGTTCACACAACCCCCCATTAACAGCTAAACAATATCCCATCCGATCATAAAATTAATTTCTAACGTTGCTAAGTTGATATTGCGAAATTTTATTACATTCTAATGAAATAGCGTTTTGTAGCTGGTTTAGATTCTCAAATTTACACTTTTATAAATAACACTTTTTAAGTGACCCCATAGAAAGAAGTCATTTGGTGAAAGATCGGGTGACCTGGCTGGCCAAAGTATCCGGTACCGTGGACCAATAATATTGCCGTTAAAAGCATTTTCCAGGTACTCTCTAACCATAAGGCAATATGGGCGGGGCAACCATCCATTTGGTACCAGATCATTTGATCTTCCCGAACAACTTTTTCCAAGGCGAGTCCAATTTGATTTTAAAATAAATCCAAATAGGTTTTTGCTGTTAGGTTATAGTCCATAAAAAAGGGTCCAATGATATGGTGTCAGATAATTCCCACGAATACTTTTGTTTTTTGGGGATATTGTGTCCGAGTATGAACAAAGTAATATTCATTTTCTTGGCTCCAAAAGCGGCAATTCTGAACATTTTGTTCATTGTTGAGGGTGAATGTACATTCATCGGTAAAACAAATATTTCTTAAAAAATTCTCATCGTTATTTGGTCTTTCCATCATTTCATACGTTTTCGTCGATTGAATAATTCATATTTTTTTTCAAATAACGACTGTCACTGAATTAGTGACACTTTTCCTCATGTCAGGGACGATATTCATTTTACTGGTGCCTGTTTGGTTTTACCTGAACCAAAAATTTGGTAATTTTGCAATTACATATAATTAAATAATTTAAGATTCACTTATTAAAATTTTTTCAAACTTGGCATAAGGGATTGTCAGATTGGTCTCTTTAAAAAGTTATCTTACATTTTTTTTCTGTAAAATGTACAGGGGAGCCAATAATTGACCCCCCTTAAAATTTACATGGGATTTCCTATGTTCCGCTCGGCGACGCACCACCCGGTACATAATTTTAAAAAATCTAAAATTTAATAATAAAATTTGATCAAATTCACAAAACAATACAAATAAAGGATTCGCATTTAAAACATAGATTTTTCTTTGGTGAGGGTGGCACTCAAAAAAACATTTTTTTTTTCGCAAATTCCAAACAGACATGCCGTATTTGGTGGTTGTTATTCTACAGCCCACAATCGCCGGACAATTTATTTTCCCACACCAGCATTCAATTTTTACCGTGATAGTAAAAAATCAATAGCAGCTAACGTTAATTTCGAAGCCGACATTAACCCTTTTATACAATGCACCCACATCTTTTTCAATTATGATTTGAATTAGAAATGTACATTAATTCACGGCATTTTAACCATTTAAAATTTATGCAGAGTCACGATATTGATTTATAGAGATCAATTTTAAATTTTAATTTAGTTTAATAATAAAAATAAAATGGCAATTACGCAAAAAATATTGTAATGATTAAAGCAACGTAAATATGTGATTTTAGGATATTTTTAAATAATGGATGGATAAAACTGGTGTTGCCCTTGTGAAGTTTACCTTAATCGTACTATATTATGTCTATGACCAATTATCCGGTCAAATTACCCATAAAAATAGTGGTCAAATAACAAAAAACGCCGGAGAGCCAAATTTTGGTGAGACCTGTGGTTTACCATTAAAAATAAAGTGTTAAAAGTCCCCATCGATCCCATGTGTGCTACAAAAGTTATTTGAGGTCAAACGTCAGAATTTCAGGTTTTTTGGATTTTTCTCGAAAATGGTAATTTTTATCAAAAAGGTACTTTTTACGAAAGTTGTAGATCTTTAAATTATCTACAAAAATGGTTGCTATGATTTTTTTGTAGAAATCACCATTCTTGAGATGTCGTTATTGGAAGAATCACGTTCTATATGATATGCACACATTTCCACGTTACCTGTGAGGTAGTGTCCTCGGCTCGTTTTTTTTTAACGGTGGGCGACTGAAAACTGCTGCTGCTTCATAGTTCATTGTTTCACTGTAAGATACGCATAAACCAAAGGACGAGAAAATTTGTACGAGACGTTTCGAACCAATCCGGCATTTTTTGTTATTTTAAACGTGTAATTTAACCGGATAACAGGTACATGATAAATCTGTAAGCAATGCAGTGATCTCCTTGCATAAAATGGGTTGTAATTCAAAATTATGTTAATTCTCTTTCTTTGCCTATTAGAGATTCATCTGCTAAATATAGTGTCTTAAAAACAATTAGTTTCGGCGTAATCACGATTTAAAGTTCACGTCTGGCACTTTAAATCTGACGTCAGACCAAAAAGACTTACGACGACACAAGATCTACTGAGTTTTAATATTGTTTTTTTGACTCCGTTCGATTATATCATTCAGAGCCAAAACCGAAAATCCATCGCGTTCCGTTCTTTAGATTTAAGATGAATCGTTTTAATGTCAATTAAATATGCAAAAAAATAAATGTAAAAGGTAATTACGACGTCAAAATCCTTCGCAATTAACGCAACAACTAAAATATGTTCATTAGAGAAAAACACCGGCTAAGTCATAACAACTACCGATTTTTAAACCAAAGTAATACATATCTTGTTCTTGTAAGGATGGTTATTGACATTTTAAACCAATGCAATACATTTTTTGTTCAGGTATTTTTGTCAAACTAAAACGAACAGATTGTAGTATTCTAATTATTTATTAAACAAATAATACTATTCCATTAAGATGTGGAATTTTTCCCACGCTACATACGATTACTGTCTTACGTCACGAGTATTTTCTTAAATATTGATTCTTGTAAAGACAGGCCACTTCTGTTTTTAATTAAAAAAGTTCTTGAAGTCATTGTAGAATCGAACTCGCGACCTATGGGCTGCTGGTCGAACGTTACATTATTTTCGGTAAAATTTATTTTAATTTAGTACGTATTAAGTTGTTGTCAATATAGAATTCAAAACACATGTACCCCCTACCTCCTTTTTTAAGTTTTCCGAGGAAAAAGGTGAATACTAAAGCATTTCTGTAACACTCTGAACACCAGAATTATGGAAAAATTAAATCTACCTTACAATATGCCCAAAAATATACATTATACATTATATTACAATTCGATTCTTCTTACTTTAGCGCTTGTCTTGAACCTAACATTTTAAAATAGGGGATTTTTTTACTGCGTTACATGTTAAAATGTTTAGTGTCACCATTTTAATAATCTTTTTATATTAATGTAGCTTTATCACACAGGTTTTAAGTAAAAATAGTCGTATTTGCATGGTATAAAGCCCATACATTCGTCATACTTTGTGATGGTTGGTAGAAAATTTTATAACTTTATTTTGCATATAAATTACTTGCGTGCAACACACCATTTTGTTATTAAAAAGTCGCTTCGTTTATATTCATTTTAATTAACAAGACTATTATATTTATAATGTATCAATTTCAAATTTATTTAATATAAAATATTAAGGGCAATAATATATAATAACCATTTTAAAATGGTACATGTTTAAAACACCAGTGTAGTTAATATTTTTTGATATTAAACATTTTTCAAAGACCTTTTGCTTGTCCAACCTGATAAAAATTTCTCAATGCTAATATTTTTATTGTACATTTTAATAGTCTTTACTAAATAGATTTACTAAAAGTTTTTGTCACTACTGAATCGTCAATCAATTTTAAAGTTAAAAGATGGGGGACAAGTTTTGACCGATTTTGACTTCTTTATTGTTATTTCAGTTTCACCAACGGAATTTGTTATATATGATTATAGTGTACTTTTGGAAACAATAAAAAAATCTGCTAAAATAAAGTGGGTAATAAAACGTAGAATTCTATTTTATGGTATTTTTTTTTACATGTGTATTTCTCTTGTTTGCAATTCGTTGGTCAGTAGATAAATCTGCACGACGTTTCGCCTATATCTTTCTTAGCTGGCAATTAGCTTTACCAACTAAGAAATGAACACTTTGTACGAAACCTTACAACTTGAATTAGTTATAGAAATAGATTTGATAGCCAATTTTCTTGTGCTAAAAGGGAGAAAGTAGTATTGCAGTGCCATGGAAAGCTGAAATTTCCATCAAATAACGTAATAAAACAGAGAACTTTTCAGCCACGGTCCTACCTCGACGGCACACCTGTACTGCCTTTTCCTCGCTCTACCGCCGCAGTGCGTCCGATGCGATCCCTTCTCATTATTTTTTTCTTGGCGCCGTTAGGAGCTGACGACTAGGACTTTCACGCACTTATTTTTCAGACGTTGGAGAACGCCAAGAATCAGTCATGCCGTCAGCTCTTGGGCGCTCGAAAGCAACTCGGTATGTTTGTCTAGATATTTTTAGATTGGTAAAAGGAATTTTTATATATGATTTGAATTAATTAAGGCGGTGTTGTCACGATTATAATAACAATTTACTGTTTAAAATTAAATTTTTATTTTTTTAAAAACATTTAAAAGGAACGTTAGCGTACTGGCTACAGAAAAATGGCTTCCAGGTTGCAAGATGTAGTTCTGTCACACCACCATTCCTATTAAAAAAACTATTTTCTATATTTTTATTTTACTTTTGGCGGCACAGAGCATCACAGAGTAGGGTTAGTTAAAAAATTAGGCATCGATTAAGCAATAAAAAATATGTTTGACCGCTCTATTAAAGCGCTTTAGAGCTATGGATGATATATGGTCATTTACCACCTACGCTGTGTAAAAGCGCTAAAACGCTGCTTTTTCCTAAATACGCCCAATCTTACAGATATTTTTTTAGACAAACGTTATCTATAATAGTTATTAATTTTATAATCTAATATTTCGCCACTTATTATAAGAGTTACCATCCCAACTTTAAAACACACAATGTGTGCAACAACAATTTGGAATTCCAAGTATGACACATTGTGCGGACAAATTAATGTAAGTGATCCATGTAACTAGATTAAGAATTAATTTTTAATACCTTAAAATGCCTGAGCCGACAAGATATTTCCGGGAATGACTGAAGCTAAAACGACAGTGATTAAAGCACATTTAAATATTTTATTAAACTTCTCGGTCTAAAATAGACAATGGGGTGCCACATTCTTGATAAAGTTTTCCACTATAATTGAACGGCTTTAGAAAATTGTTTCGAGAAAGTCATTATCCTATATTCTGCTCTACAGATTGCACTTCTAAAGAATTTTCAAGTTTTATGCAGGCGATTTCAAAAGCGCTAAAAGTATTAAGTAATGGCTATGGATCCTATTATGGAAGCTTTTATTTTTTAGTGGTTTTTTAAAAGGTCTTGTTCACAATTTCGAGACTTTAGTGCTAATAGAATCACAAGAATAATGACCAAACAAAATTAGAAAAAATTAGCCTGGATGATCATTAATAAAAAGAGGAAATTTTAGTACAGGATCTGAATTAGAGGCGACCTTTACCCATCTGCTTACCGAATGATAACTATTTTTTTTTCAAATATAATATGTAAGTAAAAGAATGAGGAGGTTGCACATTTTTTTATTTTTTACTTATAAAGTTTCTAAAACTATAAAGTATCAATTGCCATATATTTTTCTAATATTCAACTTACTGTTGTTCTATAAAAAATGTTGAAATTCAAAATAATTTTCTCCGCGCCAAAACGCAGCTGGCAAACAAGGATAGCTTGCTGTGACATCACGATCCGGTATCGGTCAAAACGACTCTCTGTCACACTCTCTGTTTTGCTTGTCATTTAAGCGGCATCAAGGGGATTTTGTTTTATGATTTTGTTAGTTAGGCGTGTTTCTTGAGTGCCGTTTTTATTTGCTTTTGTTGTGCTAACAAAATATTGTTCTGTTATAATTGTTTTAAAAACTAGACTTTATTTATTATGACTTCTACTGAAGCTGGATTTGTCCAAGGGCAATCTGATAACTTGCCAAAAATTGATGCATTATCAATGTTTACATTTTTGGGAAATAACCCAAATTTTATGGGAGCTGAGTTAAAAGAAGTAAAAGCTACAAGGTATGTATTCAAAATTAAACATTATTTTAAAGTAATAATACTATACGTAGTACAGTGCTGTTTTATAAAGTAAAAGTAAAAACTGTGGTAAAAAGATAACCTCAAATAATATAAAAAAATATTATATCTAATTATTAAATAAAAACCGAGAAAACGATATTTAATATTTAAGAAATGCTGTCTGTTTTTAAAGCAAGCTAAATATTAGGTACTTACATTAAAATGATCTTCGCAGATATGTAAAGTGGATTTTACACTTACTGGACTTTTCTTCAAATCCCTCTTCATCGCTATACACCATTTCTTTCGTATTTTTTCATCTTTTGGAACGTTAAAAAAATAATTTGTTGGGGCCGATTTTTGTTGTGGAACTACGTAATGGCACTACACAAAATTTATAGTATTTATGTTCCGGGCCTCTTAAATCCGCTGTTACATCCATGTTCTCTCGTTTAAACTTTAAACCAGCTATCCTCACACACTAAATCAGGTTTAATATTAATATATAATTAAAAAACTCGTATTTAGGTACACTAAATTGGCCACAACCCGATGTAAACACTTACGGAATAACCAATGATTAAATGGCAGCGCTTGGGCCAAGCGTGGGCCGACACTTTATCGGATCTTGACGTCACACGTGGCTTGACCAATCAGAGAGCGTTTTCGTTGACCTTGTAATATTTAAAATTTAAATAATTAATCATTTAATAAAAAAAAATATCGTCCCTATCACGTAAAGGCGTATTGAAATTCAAAATTGTTCAGGAAACGAGAAAAACGTAAAATGTACTATTCCAATGTTATTTAATGTTTTCATTTTTAAACATATCAGCTTTATTTTTTTCCAATAAAAAAGGGAAGGGTATAGACTTTATAAATATGGGATACTGTACCCCTTGGGAAGCTTTTATACTTAAAAATTATATAGATATATTTTCACATACGCCTCTTAGTGATGGTTTTTTCTTTTCGTATAAGATACGCCTTCGAATTTTTTTGATGATCATAGATAGAAATTCTTTTTATACGACTGTTTAGAAAATGGGTTTTGGCAGCTAAACAAGCTTTGAAAATTGTATTTTGCGCACAATGTGTGCGGGGGAAAAATTTTTTTACACGGTTCGTCTTTCAATATGATTTATTCTGGGGCATTTATTTTTGACATAAGGGTGGAAAAAAATTTTTTTCGGCAAAGAAAAATTTTCACAGCCCTGTCAAAAGTTAAAGATCAAAAATAATAAAAATGTTTTTAATCCTTATTTTTTTGCAGTCGTAGAAAAAGTATCGTGTGCAACAC
>JAHBCN010004930.1:0-59677 GCA_019359885.1 Listronotus oregonensis | reverse complement strand
TCATCGACACCCTCAAAATTAGAATGAATCGATTAAAATAAATAAGAGCTCAAATTGTTCGTCTAGATGAGAACTTTCAAAGCCATGTGGTATTTTTAAAAATTCAACATGGCGGCTTCAATATGGCGGTCGGAAGCTGGGGAGAAACCAAGTGTCCAGTAAAAAAAGCTTGCAAAAATATAAAATTTGAAACCGATCGGGTCGGATCAGCTGTAGCTGATGGACTTTCCTAAAAAGCCGGTGTGGTAGGTTGCCAAAATCCAATATGGCGAATCCAATATGGCGGTTTAACTCCAATATGGTGGCCGCATTTTTGAAAATCAACCGATTTGCATCAAATTTGGTATACAGGGGTTTTTGGAGTTTCTGATTACAAATTCGAGTTTAAATTATTAAAATTCAAGATGGCGGATCCAGGATGGCGGATGAATTTTTTGAAAATCAACCGATTTGCACCAAATTTGGTATAAGGGGGTTTTTGAGGATGCTGATTACGAATCCGGGGTCAGACTAATAAAATTCAAGATGGCGCATCCAAGATGGCGGATCCAATATGGCGGACCTTCTTTTTAAAAATTATTCGGTTTGCTCAAAATTCGTGATCAGCGTTCCAAAAAACCTACGTACACCAAATTTGGTGCAAATCGGTTGATTTTCAAAAAATTCATCCGCCCTCTTGGATCCGCCACCTTGAATTTTGCTAATCCAAAACCAAACCGATTTTAATCAAATCCCCCAAAAACCCACCCTATTGGATTCGCCATATTGGATTTTGACAACCTACCGAACCAGCTTTTAAGAAAGTTCATCAACTGTAATTTGACCCAAAATCTGACCAATTGGTTGCAAAGCTTTATTTTTACAAGCTTTTATTACCGGACAATCGATTTTTCTCCAGGTTCCGACCACCATATTGAAGCATGTTATTTCAAACCTACCGAACCAAAGTTTTCTAAGAAAACAATTAACTGTAATTGATCTCATAAAAATTTTGAGGGCCCATTCGGGTTTGCTAAATGCTTTATTTTTATAATTTTATTACCGACAATGATTTTTCTTCAGTTTCGACTTAAAATTATTAAGCACCATGTTAATTTTCAAAATTACACATAGTTTCGAAAGTTCTCATCAGACAAAGCAATTAAAGCCTTTAATTAATCTAAAATAGATATGTTTAATTTTGAGCCGATATCTTTGAAATTTAAATGTAAAATATTAATATTAATAAATATATATATATTTTACCATAATAAAATAATAAAAAATATAAATAATTATATAACATAATATTTATATAAATTAAGATTTATTTTTACATTTTCTAACTTGGAGAGGCATGTTGGTGATGGTTATTGGATAGTAAACCACCTTATGCCCGGGGCTAAAAGTTGCAAACAGAATGATTAAACCATCAAGAAATTTAACATTTTGAAGTAAATTTATGCCAAAATCCGCATATTATTAGTCACTCGTGTAACATAATAACGAACATAAAATCAGTTACACAGATTTTTTTGCTAAAATACTAATTACATGTGGTAAAATTAAAGGTGGTGAAAACGTATTGTAAGTATTAAAAACTATATACGTATATTTTACCACAATAAAAGAATCCGCAAAAAATCTACAAATAATTATGAGTAAACATAATGCCCTTTAGGTTAAAGTTAAGAATTTAGTTTTCTTCTTTAAATTTGTTACTGTGGAAATAACTGCTTTTTTTACCAAAATCTGGTATTCGGATTATTACTTATTTCAATGAAGTATTTTTAATATGCAGCTGTCTAGTTACCAAGAATGTAAAAGTACAATTTTACTTCCTTAAATAGAGACTTTAATTATATTTTATTTATGGCTAAATATATGCAAAAGTTAATCAAACTTACAAAAACCAAATTTCATGTTAGACCCACTTAGTATGTGATACTCCTAATTATAAATTTAAAAATTGTGTCAGTCAAAACAGTCCTTTTAATTTAAAAAGAAGTTGGGTAAAATTTGGCCTTTTCTGGCCCATCATATTTGTGAAAATTTAAAGTTTTAATTTGGGCCAGTTTATTATATTAATAATAACTCCAAGTATCTTTATTTACATCTACAATGAATTGGAAAAAAAATCAGAATAACATGTACCAAAACCTTCAAACTTATCTTATCTTTAATAAAACACCTAATAAGCTTATAAACTAGCATCTATTTATTTTGGTGCGTTAAGCGCATCGTAAATATTTTTAAAATAAAAGATCAGAAAATGTGTAAAATGGCAAAAATTCAATAAAAATAGCAATTTTAAAAGTTTTTATGTGGTTTGCCATCATAATTTTTACCAATTCATTGTAGATGTCAATAAAGATACTTGTACTTATTTTAAATGTAATAAAATAGCCCAAGTTAAAACTTTAAATTTTCACGTATATGATGAGCAAAAAAGGCCAAATTTTACCCACTTCCGTTGCATTAAATTTTTTAAAACCATAGTGTAATTGGTAAAAATAATGTGTAACTCAAAATAACTATTAGCTTACAGCATTACCAAAATATACATTTTGCAGAGCAATGTGTACTTTAATTAAGGGAAAAAAGGCACGTCAGTTAGTGTTTAATTTTTTTTATGGTAATAAAAGTTTATTTAACTGAAATTGTTTATTACGCTGTCTGTTACGCGATTTAATTGGCAATTTCATGACAGAGAATCATTTTCTTTTTTTTATTTTTAAATATCCGATCAGCTCAGTTTGTTTTTGATCAATATGTTTATTTAGCAAACAACTATCGCGCTTTTTAAAACCTAATATTTAACTTTTATATATTTTAAATTTGGTTTTGGTTCTGTGAGAGACACGATATTAGCTATTTGAATTGAGTTTGTCAGTATAAACCCAATGCGGTTTAATGATAAATTATTATTAAAAGACAAAGAATAATGAATACAAAAAAAATCTATATATTTTTATAAGAAAGCTTTAAAACTGGAGTCCTTTCTTATTTTTAAAAATACAAATTTTAGGTTATTTATTGGGATATATTTACGAAAATTAAAAAATATTTTGATATCTTACTTTTGCTGACACCACGGCTAATTAGCCCGAAGTTGAAAAAACTTTTGTTCTTGCATTGTTATTTCGTATATTTTGTTTACTAACAGTTTCCTTATTGATATTTTATATTTTTCTTGAAACAGTCCACGGAGGCTTAAAACCTAAATACCAACGTAGAGTGTATTTATTTATATTTAAACCAGAAAAAAAAACAGTCATAAAATTTTCGATAGCTGACACGTGTCTTTATTTACACAACTAAACTTTCATCTCAGACCCACTTAGTATGTGATACTCCTAATTATAAATTTAAAAATTGTGATGTGGCAACTTTTAACACAATTTAACTTCTTAGCAAATACCTTTACACAAAAATTTAAATGATGGTCTATTTTATTGTTTAGTTTTTAAAATGCTATTTTTCTATTTGTTATGAAACACCCTGTAGTATTGTGTATTAAGCTACAAATTATAAATTAAATATAATTTGTTTCCTAGTAAAACCTTTGTTATTTTAGTTTAAAATTTTATGTAAAGTATTGAATATTGATAACAAATTGGGTTTTCCAATATATTATAACATAACAAAGGAACACAATAAAACTGGTTTAAATTTAAAATAAATTTATTTAAATATTTATTTTGTATTATCTGTAATGGAGTTTAATGAAGTAATATAATTTTGGGTCATTTTAATGTAATTACAAGAGTACATAAATTAATTAACAAAAACCACTAAATTTAGTTTGCCTATTAAAGTTTTAACCATGTTTAGGTTTTTTTTTTTTTTAATTATATAAATACTAATTAGTTTACACGTTTATATTATATTGAATTAAATTACAAAAAAATCATTTGATGGAACAAACCAATGGAATATTAAAGCAAATTTTGTGGCATATTGTTTTTGTCTTTGTTAGTGGGATACATGGGCTAATATTTTTTATACTAAGATAAAAAGTAAGAGCAAGTTCTCTTTTAACTTGGCAAGTTTTTAACTGATCTGTCTTTATTAATATACTTTTTTTCATTACAAACAACTTTTTTATTAACACAGACAAATCAGTAAAAAAATTGCCATGCCAAAAAAGAACTTGGTCTAATTTTGGATCTCAATCGTAAGATGACGCAATTTTTGTACAGGAACTTGGCCCTTAATATACATAAGTGTTTTAAGTATGATGTTTTTTATTTTCTAAGTTTAATAAATAAAATAAAATCCCGTCTGTATTTTAAATTTTAAGACAATGATAACCTAAGAAACTAAGGTTTAATCAGATTGCAAACTTCTAAAATACTTTCTAAATATACGAATTCACCACCCCTGTTTCAGGGTGTTCCTAGTAAAGATGTGCATTTTTTAGAATTTTTCTTTTACCTGTCCTCTAAAACCTAATTTAATATCACATTTACAAGTTTCTTTTTCCTCGGTAAGTCCTCATAATTTTGGTGACTCAAGTTAGTTAGTCAGTCAGTAGTAAAATGGACGACTTAACAAAACTTTCCAATTTTTTTATAGGTAAGTAGAATACTTATGTGGATTTATATTCTAAATCTTACACGTCCATGTTGATCGAGAACGAAGTTATAAAAGGGG
This sequence comes from Listronotus oregonensis, assembly GCA_019359885.1. Taxonomy (NCBI): domain Eukaryota; kingdom Metazoa; phylum Arthropoda; class Insecta; order Coleoptera; family Curculionidae; genus Listronotus; species Listronotus oregonensis. The sequence continues at coordinate 55,042 of JAHBCN010004930.1, read as the reverse complement.
GAAAATACACTACAAGGTTTTTTACAATATACACACCTTCGGAGGTAAGGCTGGAACTTACCCCGGCGCACTATATACCTTTGATATATACAGAACTTTGTTAAGGGAGTATTTTAGTCTAAGAGCCCGAATTTCGGACGTTTTTTGACTATTAATTAAAAAAACACCCTTCTGGTCACCTAAAAAATAAACAAATTAGGTTCTTTTATTGCAAAAATGTCATTACAGCAGAAACCAGAAAAATAAAAAAAAACCTGGCAAAATGGCGGTTTTTTAAAAAAGTAGATTTTTTCAGGTATTTTTAACCTTTTCCGAATTTTTAAAAAATGGTTAAAATTAAAATTTTCGATTGTTTGGTGATTCTTGTCATAGAAAGATCTAAAAGAAAAATTCATGCTAACTTTTAAAAAAATCAGTTAACTAAAAATTAAGATTTTGTGAAAAACGTTTTAAAAGAAGTGGTTTTGAGTAATACGCGTTTAGTTTTAAGTTAAGTTGCGGTCTAACAAATAGAACAGTACATATTAACTACATTTCTTTAATTAATGATTTTAGCTTTTTTCATGATTTGTTTTTATTTAATTTTTATCGCCAAGACAACCAGTTCTTCCTTCTTTTGAAGCACTTAAAGCTCGAAGCTTCATTGCGCTGAACAACAAACCCATGACATAAAAAAATACTTTGAAGGAATTATTTTTGAACATCTAAACTATCAAAATATTAAAAAATTAATTTTTTAAACTTTTTAAACTAGAATACCCCCTTAATATTTGTATCTCCCGAACTAACCTTGGGTGTATGTGATAGACAACTTAAATAAATACACTTTATATCGTAGATCTGTACTTAAGAGGGTTGCTTTCATCAAATTAAATACGTAGAAAAATAATTTCGTAAATCAAAGTGTAAAGAATTAAAAGATGTCCTTAAATAAGCGTTTAATGCTTTTACTGCAAATTAACCCTTAAAAATGGATTTAAAAAATTACCAACAAAAATCCGAAAATGTTTAATTTTCAAGATACAGCATGTTAAAAAATATATATTTTTTTTATTACGTGGTACCAAATAAAAAAGTGTCAAAATATATTAACCAGTGCCAATGAGTTTCATACAAGTAAATTCTACGCCAATGAGTTTCCTAAAATTTTAATAATTCTATACTATACCTAAAAAGTACTTTTACCAACTTTCAAAAAAAACCAATGTTACTTTAAGTCGTAATGAATTATATAAAATGTCATTTTTTCAACTTATAGAAGTAACAACTGCTGAAATAAAAAAAAATTAACAAAACAACTTATGAGACATCTTTTGTGATCATCCTAGATGTAAAGCTGCTTCATATTGTGATTTTTGTTTTTTAATAAGAAGCAGTAAAATAAGTATTGTTTTCTACATTTAACCAGAACTTTTCTACCTAAAAGAGGCAATTATAATATAATAAAAATATAATTTTTAGGATTTATGCTGTTTTACATTTAAATGTATTGCGTAACTTCAGTGTTGGTCGATTTATTTTAGGACTTTTTTCTTTTTGTTGTAAGTACCAACATCAAGGCAACAAAGAACCAACATTTTTAAAAAGTTCTTTTCTGTATTAATATTTTTTTAACGTAATGTATCTAAAAATTAAACATTTTCGCATCCATGTTTACAGGACAATTTTGACCTATTTTATATGAAGTTCTAGGTACTGTTAAAGTTTTAAATACCAATTTTGTGACACCCCGTATCAACAAAGAAAAGTTTTAACATTAGCAATTTATGTAAGGTCCCACTCAAAAATTTTATTTCCTATATAGACCGTAAAGCCACCGTAGAACTGTACCCAGTACGCCCTTTTACACAGTGAATATTGACTACACATTGATCTTTTATTAATATATTTTATGGGATAAGTGCCGTTAATAAGATAAAAAAAACTTAAAATGGTTAAAAAAGTCATCTTTAAAAATTTTACTCAGTATGCCATCTAAACCAAACGAAATTTATTGAATAAAATCCGGCGGAAAATAATCTGCATACTCTTAGGTGGTGGATATGGCAAAGCTCGAGCTTTACTTTTGTTAGAAAATTGGAGTTTTGGAACAATCGTACTTAGGATGCCATTTGTTCTAAATTTAAGTTTTCGGAAGGTTTCTGATCGCAAAATTAATGGTATACATGTACGGCAAGGTTTAAGGTTATGTACACCTTTTTGGTTTCCAGTAAAACATTACAAAAATTTGTTATTTTTAAAGAATCGCTTTCACTAAATATTTGTAAAAATAAGTAGTGCTTAAAGAGTATACAAATTAGACAGGTAATTTGTAATAAAGCAAAAAAATAATATTATATATTTTTTAAATTTTATCTTATTTTATTATATTTTAACGAATGTTAATTAAACAGTAATTTTATTTAAATTTAAATAAAAAATTCTTTAATAATATTCTTCAAGATTTTTGCGTTTGAAAAATACTATTTTTTTTCTTAAATATATCCCAGTATTTGGATCAATTGTGCTATTTATGCACTTTATTTATTAAAAACCAATTTATATGAAATTTCTTTAAATATAAAAAAAAAATAGTTGTATAATGTCTACAAAATGCTATTAGTAGACCCAATAATTTCGGGAGCAAGCGCGGGCATTGTATTTTCTAAGAATCTATCGCACGTAAACTTTGCCAACTCATTTACCGCGCACTTCGTTTTTAGTGAAAAAGAAGACAAAGAAGAATATCATACAGGTGTGGAAAATCCAAAGCCGACGATGAGGATAAAGTGTAATGTATAAAACAGAAACGGACAACCCCTTTAACTGTATGAGATAATTGAGACAAAGCTTCGCAATGTGTCGATGTTTGTATCAAGCGCTGTTTTGAACAGCGAAGACCGGCGATTAAAGGCATACGCCCGCCCGCTCCCACCTGCATATTTGTTACCCCTCATCAAAAGTCAACCTTCGTCAAGCGTATGCAGTTTAAGCTATTTTGGCGCGTATTTCCTAGTTAAAATTCGATCTCACTCTGTTTTAGTGGTTAATTTGTTTTCTTTGTTCTACTTGCGAAACCTCCATGTTCGGTTTTAAACTTTTCATATATACCTGAATACCTAGTAGTAGTGACGAGGAAATATCTGAATAATAATTATTAAGTTTAAAAATATATATTTTTTTATTAATAAATAAATTTATTGATGTTTCAATATATTGCTTATACATTTACAGGGTGTCCCAAAAGTAATGGACACACAACCGCAGATTTTCTTAGGTCGAAATATGCAATTTAGTAAACGCCTTATCCGAAAGTTGATAATACAAAGATACAGGGTGTTAAACTTTTAATTTTGCTTTCGTTTTTCTTAATAATTCTTTAACAAAATGACCTAGAGGTACAAAATTTGGGATCTGGGGGTTTTCTGAGGCGAAATTTAAATTCTGTCCACGCTTTTAATGGCTACTAGGGCGCTAGCTACGGCCTACCTCACTTGTTTTATATTGTAACTTTTTTAAGCTTAGAATATTCATGTTTATTAAAAAATAAGTTACTATTAATCCATCTGCATCAAAAATGTATACCTTATTTGTCTCTAGGAGCAGGTTCTCGAGATAAACGCACTTTGGATCTTGCAATTTTTTTATGGAAAATGAATTTTGGTCAATTGTTTTCAAACTTTGCATAGTGATAGTTCTTAACACGCTGATCAAAGGTCTTTCGGGGCACAAAACACGAAAACGCCTCCAACCCCCCCAAAACCACCCTCAAAAGTCCCCAAATCCCCAGTGACATTTGAGGGTGATTTTGGGGGGGTTGGAGCGTTTTCGGGTTTTGTGCCCTGGAAGACCTTTGATCAGCGTGTTAAGAACTATCACTATGCAAATTTTGAAAACAATTGGGCAAAATTCATTTTTCATAAAAAAATTGCAAGATCCTTAAAGTGCGTTTATCTCAGAACGCTGCTCCAGAGACTAAATAAAGTATCATTTTTGATCAGATGATTTATAGTAACTTATTTTTTAATGAACAGGTCAATATTCTAAGCAAAAAAGTTGACTATAAAACAAGTGAGGTAGCTGTATAGCGCCCTCTAGTGCCTTAAAAGCGTGACGAATTTAAATTTCTCGCCTCAGAAAACCCCAGATCCCAAATTTTGTACCGCTAGGTCATTTGGTTAAAGAATTATTAAGAAAAAACGAAAGCAAAATTAAAAGTTTAACCCCCTGTATCTTTGTTGTTATCAACTTTCGGATAAGGCAAATTTACGTAAATTGCATTATTTCGACCTAAGGAATCTGCGGTTGCTCTGTGTCCCATTACTTTTGGGACACCCTGAATAGGTATTTGTATAAACAACTTTCTCTTTTAATGTTGAGAAAGTTTTATAAAAGTTTCAAAATATTTTCTTTTTCGTATAATTCGTTCATATAATAATGATTTATAAAGACAGCATTTATTTTGAGACATAACCATATCTACTTATTTTTTTCTTTTGTATTTATATAAACCTATTGTGTGGGATATTCCCTAACTGTATATTCCCTGCCAGATGGACCTGACTGAATACACAACTTTTCTCGATCTTTATGAAACTTTACCCATTTTTTATCTTAAAAAATTAAAACTATAAAAATTTTTAACGTTTTAAATTATTTAAAATAAACTTTTTATAATTAGTTGTATAAAGAACATAAACTGTTAAATTTTTTCTGAAAACTTATATTTTTTAGGTTGCATCTGCATTGAGTTTAAGTCAAAAATAATCAAAATTATAAGCATTTTAAAGTATAAGATTTACGGGAAATTTTAAAAAGTCATAGGTAAAATATACCGTTACTTCTTTTTAACCACAGAAATTTCTAGTTTTTCTGTTTTTCTGGGTGTATTTTTAAGTATTTAAAATCAGTCGATATTTCTATAAGAAAATGAACAGTTTTAAAGATCATATATTTTGAAATACAAATTGATTATTTGTTCCGAAATAAGTCAAGTTTTTTATTAAAAATCAATAATATCTTTTATTTTAGATCATCGACTTAAACTTAACTGATAATTTTTCGGATTGTTCCTAACAGACTTTTTTTTAACTGTCTAGGTCTATTTTCTATCTAATTAATCATATTTATTCTGTAAAATCTATCAATTAATGATTAGTCACTATTTAAAAGAGCATTCTGCGTATGATTGGTTCATTTTTCTACGATGGGCTGAGAGTCTCGTGGGGCCAGCTAATAATTTGAATAGAATAAAGAAAATATTGTAAATAAAATTACTCCCAGTTTCTTTTTCTTGTACTTTAAAGACTCTTGAGATGTTCTATATACCTTGTTACCTGTTAACAAGTCAAGTTGTCACGAACTGTTCGTGACCTTTTTCTAAGAATACTTAAAAATTGTTGTCGAAAGTTTTCAGTTTTATGCAAACAAAATATATTCATATATTTCTTTATAAAATCTTTTCGTTATTTTGATATTTACATGCAGTAAGATCTATTGTACCAACGAAGCAAGATTGGAAAAAAATATCAAGATGTAAAAAAGTTGTATTTTTGCCTAATGTAAAAACATATAAAAATTGCAAAAAAAGTCGGTGGCGTACATTTTTTTTACAACTATTTTTGATAAGGTGTCTCCTGGGACGACACTGGATCTAATAATTTTAATTTATTAAGGACTAAATGAGGCCCTTATTAATAGAAATAATACTAACTAATTTTAGTAAAATCGGCTACAGGGTATTTAGAATAATTACAAAAACCTGTTTTTTAAAAAATTTTAACGGCCCGTATCTTAGAAACTATGCATTTTTGGAGCCTTATTTATAAAAAATAAAAATTTTTTAATGAGGAATCATCTAAAATTTGGCGGCCAAATTTTTTAAACACACTCTATAGCAGTCCCAATTATATTACATACATACGTATAAAATTAATAATCTACTTTTTTAAGTTAAGATAGTAATTTTAAAATATGAAGGTATAATAAACTGTATTAAAGCTAGCATATTTTAAACTCGATTATTTTTAAATCGATTTGGGCACGTTGATCCTTTTTTTTTATCTTGGGACAGTCCAGACTTCTAACAGATACACGGTCGAGTGATGATCGCGTTGTTAAATTTAGCAATGGACTTAGCAATTGTTAAAAGTGAACAACGGTTTAGAATGTTTAACAAAATGTCAGATTTTGACAGGTTGCCTACTAAAATCATTGAATAACACTGACAATGACGTTTTGTTAAACATTTTAAACCGTTGTTAACTTTTAACAATTGCTAAGTCCATTGCTAAATTTAACAACGCGATCATCACTCCACCGACAGTGTGTCTACTTAAGTTAGCAACACATGGGAAACTTTTTTATTATTAATTTTACCAAAAAAAGTATTCTTCATAACCGGTTCTGCATGTTCTAAAAGCTAAAATACAATTATCAAATATTAAATTTTTTGACTCCATATACAAGGTTAGTCAAAAAATATCAATTTCAGTCAAGAGGAAAATACCTTTATATTTTACAGTATTAAAAATTGTTATAACAAAAAGTTGTTGTGGAACTAAAAATCATGTTCAAATATGCAGTTGCATTAATTTATAGTACTTTTTTTTATTTCTTGAAAATTTAACTGTAATTATTGTACATGTAATCTAGGATGCTTTAACTTGATATGTCAGAGAGTAATTATTACACATGTAATCTAGAATGCTCTGACAAGACATGTTTGACAGTGACATTCAAAACATCACTTGTATTTAGGAAAATTTGGTAGAAAGTATTTATTTTCGATATTGTGAAATATAAAGGTAAAATTCATATATTTTGACATACCTTGTATAAGATTGACAAACGTGGATATCTGTTAATTGCATATTAGATTTCAGAAAACAAGATTATTAAAAAGAACTAAAATTTTAATTTACTTTCAAATATAACAATATAATAATTTTTCTTTATTATTAACAGAGGAAATCTAAAAATATTATACATATTTCTATAAAAAAATAATAAAATATTTGTGTGTTTTTAGTTATATTGTTACAAGAGTAGACATTTCCTTCAAAATTTACTAAAAAATTAAGATTTATATAGAGTTTAAGAAAATATATTTTTTTCTTTATTATGGAGAAAAGCCAAATAATTTTTCTTACTTAAATTATCCCAGAAACAAAAATAATTTTTAGATAGTTAGCTTGTTGTATAGTCTAACTTTCGTCAGGGCAAATACACAGTCCTTTTAATTTAAAAAGAAGGTGGGTAAAATTTGGCCTTTTCTCGCCATCATATTTGTAAAATTTTGGGTTTCAATTTGGACCAGTTTGTTATATTAATAATAAGTTCAAGTAGAGATCGAACGCTGTAAGAACAACACCGATACGTCACGGTCTCATATGGCAAACCCGTATAAAACCGTGACGTATCGGTGTTGTTCTAACAGCGTTCGATCTCTATCTTTATTACATCTACAGTGAATTGATAAAAAAATAACAAGTATCAAAAAAAACAAACTTTAAACTTACTATTTTCATTAAATTTTTGGCTTTACACGTTTTTTGATCTTTTAATTTAAAAAAATTGTATGATGCGCTTTGCACACCGATACAACCCTTAATGAGCTTATTAATTAGCGTTTATTTAATTTGGTACGTTGAGCGCATCATATTTTTTTAAAAATATAGAATTAAAAAACGTGTAAAATGGCAAAAATTTAACAAAAATAGCAAATTTGAAGGTTTTTTTGGTACTTGCCATTTTGATTTTTACTAGTTTATTGTAGATGTAAATAAAAATACTTGGACTTATTGTAAATACAATACGATGGCTCAAATCGAAACTTTGAATTTTTACGAATATAATGGGTGAAAAAATAAATTTTTTAAATTATAATTTATTTGGTGAAAATATTGTGCAACGCAAAATAACTATTAGTTTCCCGCATTACACAAATATACATTTTGCAGAGCAATGTGTACTTTAATTAAGAAAAAAAGGCACGTCGGTTAGTTTTAAATTCCTTTTTTTATGGTAATTAAAGTTTATTTAACCTGAAATTGTTTATTACGTTGTCTGTTACGCGATTTAATTGGCAATTTTATGACAGAGAATCATTTTTCTTTTTTTTCCATTTTTAAATATCCGATCAGCTCAGTTTGTTTTTGATCAATATGTTTATTCAGCAAACAACTATCGCGCTTTTTAAAAACTAATATTTAACTTTTATGTATTTTAAATTTGATTTTGGTTCTGTAAGAGAAACGCTATTAGCTATTTGAATTGAGTTTGTCAATATAAACCTAATGTGGTTTTATGATAAATTATTATTAAATAACAAAGATCATTAAATACAAAAATACATAATAAATTATGTATTTTTATCAAGTAGCTTTAAAGCTAGGATCCTTTTTAAAAATACAAATGAAACGTTTGGATATTTTATTATTTATGATAATTAGGGAAATATTTTGATATCTTACTTTTGTTGGCACCACTTCCTATTAAGCCGAAAGTTGTGAAAACTTTTTTTATTGTACAGTTATTTCGTTTACTAACTTAAGTTTACTAACAATGTTCTAGTCAATAGTATTTTTTTCTCTTGGGACGGTTTAAAAAGGTTTAAAACCTAAATTCTAACGTACCGTGGGTGTCTTAAGTGAAAAAGCGGCAGTTATGTAAAACGGGACTTAAAGATTTGAAGGTTTGGAAAATAAGCTAAAACCTCTGCAGGTAGCGGCTTTCACAGCCAAAACACACTAAAGAAGATGGATCAAACAAAGTTGGAGTTTTGAGGCTTTACCAAGCAGAGTAATATTGGATGCATAAGACGTTATTACATGGTGCTCCAGTCTGAACCGCTAGAAAAGAATTATTATATTGGCCAATTTTACGGAGCCGCGGAATACATACAAAATAGCGACAAGTTCTCTACAGGCCGTCGGTGAGAAATTTTAGTGAAATATCCTAAGAAAACGTTTACTAGCTTTAATACGGTGACTATAATTTTTTTTTAAATTTCTTATTTCTTATACTTGGCAAATTTAAAAAATAACTCGTGCCTATTCTTTTTATTTTCTTCTTCTTTTTTTCTTCTTCTTCTTCTTCTTCCGGAGCTGTCTTTCACTACCGGAGGCAGCGCAGCCTCTTGGGCTTTTGTGCCTTATCTCCCATTGTCTTTTATACCAAACCTCCCATAAGACTTGTTCCTTCTACAAGTCTGTATAACCACGAGACTGGTCGGTAGATATATTCCGGTAAGCTCATTTTCGGTTGCCCAAATAATGCATGTCTTTTGTGATTTAATGCTTCACATTCACACAGTATGTGGTAGGCTGTTTCTTCCCCATCGTCGCACATTTTGCAACTTGGGTCCCCATTGTATGAGCCTATCTTGTGTAGGTGTCCTCTTAGGTTATCGTGCCCTGTTAGCAACCCTACTGTTATGCGAAGTCTTTTGCCTACTTTGTCTTAGTAGTTCTTCCTTCGTTCGATGGGATCCTTATGAAGCCCTTTCCATGTCTTATTCTACCGAGGTTCTCCATATATTCCTTGTGTTTGTTTCGGATCCATTCCCTGGTTTGCCCTCGTGCTGTGGTTTTGGTCACTCCAAGGGCAGGTTCTGGTCCAAAGTATGGTGTGGATGATCCATGTCTCGCTAGCTCATCCGCTTTTTCGCTGCCTTCTATTCCCGAATGTCCTGGTACCCACAGGAGAGTTACCCTGTTGCGTTCTCCCAGGACCTCCAGTTCTTTTCCATGTCAGCTTAGACGTCACCTTGGGGTTTACTAGTGTCCGTAGTGACGCCTGGCTGTCTGTTATTATGCAGATCTGCTTGTTTTTGTAAGCCCTCCTGTTATTTTCTTTTGCACAGTGCAGTAAAGCATATATTTCTATTTGAAATACAGTTCCTAGTGGAATGGAAAATTGTGAATTCCTCATTTTACTGTACACACCCGCTCCAGTTCCCTGTCCTATTTTGGAACCATCCGTATACCAGATGATGTCTCCAATCGTGCCGGGGAGATCGGGTTGCTGTTCACTTCGATCCGGAATTTTTATCTCGAAGTTTTTGTTGAATGAGTATTGTGAAATCATCTGGTCTGTTCTCTCGTTCAGGATGTTGCCGCCAACCTGACTTTTTATGTTGTTGTGTCCCAAACTAGCGTAGACACCAGTGGGTTTTTGTTGCAGTCGGAAGTAGCCCATTCTTGCCTCTCCCATCACTATGGGGTTAAGTGGTGGAAGGTCTGAGAGACATTCCGTGGCTGCTGTTGGGGTTGTTTAATTGCTCCTGTCATAGCTAAGCAAGCAAGTCTCTGTACCTTGGCCAGTTCTGTAACAGCAGTTCTTTGTCGCATTTTTGTCCACCATACCACTGATGCGTATGTTATCATAGGCCTTAACACCATGGTGTATAACCAATAAACCACGTTTGGTTCAAGGCCCCATGTTTTTCCACGAGAGCGTCTGATATTCTACCTCTCCCACAATCTTAATTGCTTCACCTCGTAGGTTCAAGGGTCCTAAGCCCTCTAGATTTCTCCTTTTGGTGAAGGCAACTATGGCCGATGTAGAAGGGTTTATGTTTAGTCCATCTGGTGACTGCATTTAGGGCCTGTTGCATTTTATCCCTAACAGTGTTGTTAAATTTTCCTTGGGCCATAACGACGAGATCGTCTGCGTATCCCAATGTTTGGTGCCTTTTCAGTTAAAGGACATTTAGTAAGTCGTCCTTGACAAGGTTCCACAGCAGTGGGGACAGAACTCCCCCTTGCGGACATCCTCGCTCAACCCGAGCTACAAGAGTTTCTTCAAGAATTGAGGTATATACTGATCTGCTATGCAGTCTATCCACCTGCAGCTTGTTGCGTCGATCCCTCTGCGCCTCGACGCGTTTGAAATAGATATAAGGGACGTGTTGTCAAACGCTCCTTCTACATCTAGGAAGGCACACATTAGCACCTCTTTGTATTTGAGAGCACATTTGGCCTTTTCCACAAGTTCATGTAATGTTGTTTCTGTGGACTTACCTGCTGTGAATGCATGTATGTCCTTGTGTAGAGGTCTGTTCGTAAGTGCGTTCTCCCTGATGTGCCTATCCAGCAACTTCTCTAGGGTCTTTAGCCCGAACGACATCAGACTTATTGGTCTTGTTTGGCGCCGCGCCGCACTAAGGTTGGGGTGAGTGTCGGCAGAGTTCGACCCTTCAGATCGGCCACAAGCTTGTGAATTTTGATTTTGTGTCATAAGATCACCTAACTCATTTAACAGAGTAGTGTAGTATAATGTTGACATTTTGTTCTTTATTTTGTTTTCTTTTGCTTTATTTGTTAATGTTAAATAAACGTTTTTTTTCTAACAACGTTTTATTTATTTTAAAAACAAGAAAGTTATATTACACTCAAGAAATGTAAAAAGGAAGTCTTAATGTTCTTTTCTAGTAATTTAAAATGGTTTTTCCTATGTTAAGGGTTAATATTTTGTTATTCAATTAAACGATTAATTCCTTTTTAATTGTAGTTATACTGGTGGTAGTTTTTTACTATAAAATCCCGGACTAAAAAGAAAAATATATGATTTCTTATTGCAAAATAAAAAGAAAAAAAAACTTCTACAAAAGTCACTAAGTCTAGGTATATTATCAGCCTGCGGCTAAAATAACGACACCCGTCGTATAATACCCTGCTACCTGCAGTAATACTGAAACCCTAAATAAAACAAAATAACCAATAACCTAAAAAACTTAAAACCCGCGTTTGTCCCTCTTTAAGTTTGCAGTTGCTAAGATAACTGAATTTAAATATATAAATATCCGTCAAACGGGTTAATTTTGGAGTCTAAACACATATAAAATTGTTAACTAAAACTTTTCTTAAAAGAAATTAATTATGACATTTTTGGCACAAGGTTTAATTAGATTAAGACAATATTGGACCATATTATAATATTATGGATGTAATGCAAAAACTCCAAAATACCACAGAAAAGAAAGCGGGTAGAACGGTTGATGAAACACGACAGAAAGCGATATTTGAAGACAACAATGAGCCTGCTTGGGCGTTATTATTGTTTTGAAATGCGCTTTGCTCTTATCTGTATTGTGCAAGAAGAGCTGTCTTAGGGACTGGATTTGCCAAAAAGAGATTTACGGATTTTGGTCAATTCAGCCTTCAATATGGCCTCGAGAAGATGTGACTTTAGTGAAAAGCGGTTGCCTAATACAGATATAAAATAAATAAAGCGTGTTACCAAGACTGAAAACATTCTAATAAATCCCACATAAACGTTTTTTAATTAAAAATAAATTGAGTTTTTATAATTTTTATGTGTATTTGTTTTTCTAATAGAACAATAAGTAAAATTATCCTTAATGCTATAATCAAAATAAAAAATATTTATATAATTATGTACAATGTTATCAGTAAAGTCTGCATCATATGGAACTTTTTATTATTTGTGTTATTGGAAATTTGACTTTGGCATCGATTAAGAAAAAAATTAATAAAAATTAATACAAATAAATAGATTTTTTTAAATTAATATTAAATTACTGATGGCACTGTGTACTTGTTTGTATTGATTATAATATTATACTTTTATAAACAAACTACCTTTTAAAAAATAGATATTTTAGGAAGGTACGTTATACTGGGTTAAAAACAAATAAACTTTGCTTTATATGTGACAGGATTTTATTAGCCCAATGTGGTGCTTCTTTAAAATTTCAAAGAAAATGTGTCTGAAATAAAGGATTATTAAAACTAAAAAGTTTTATTTAAGTTGCGATAAGGCTTATTTTGCAACCGTGGCGCAATTTACAAAAAATAGGCGCAAATCAAAATAAACTTATACATTTGAAAACTTGCATATGGGTTTAAAATAGCATTTAGAAAAACTTTTTTTTATGACGTCATTTGGTTTTTGCAGAAAAAAACCCAATTTTAAATTTTTTTTTTTTTTAAAAAAAAAAAAATTGGACAAATAATGCAAACCACGTGACTTATATTTCTTTAGTGATTTTTTATTTCGATTAAAGCAGAGATTAATGACAATGTCAAATTTCAAATAAAATTATTTATAAAAAGGAATTCTCATGATGCGGACTTCACTGGTCACACTGTATATTGTATGTTGAGTTTTCGACAAATAATTTTAATAGTAAAATAATTCGCTCACAATTATCAAATTTATGATATCCATGTGATTCTTAAACCACAATCGATTTTGTTTTGAACGTATTTGTAGTATTAATTTTTTTTTATGTATTATTTCTGTTTTTTAAAGAGATATTTAAAGGATAAATTCTAATTTAAAAATTTGAGCTTTAACATAGAACTAGACCAAAAAAAAAACAGCTCAAGTAATTTTTATCTTGGGAACGGCCCGTAAAGCATAAAAAAAGTTTATTTTTTAAATAAAAAAACGTTTTTCTACGAAACGTAAGTTCTATACAATTTGATTTTATTTTAAATAGGTTCCCGGGGGCCTATCAATTACAAAAAAAAAAAAAATAATAAAATTTATTTAAGAAAAAAAAACGAAAAATCAAAAATAATGACATATTTTTTATGGAAACTGTAGAAATTTAAAAAAAATTTTAAATTGAAAAAAAAATTTTCAAAAAAAAAAAAAGGGCAACAAAAAGAAAATGGGGTTTTTTGTTTTTGGGTTTTAAAACCCGATTAAAAAAAATTTTCTAAGGGTTAAATTTTTTTAAATTTTAAAAAGAAATACAATTTTTTGGAATTTTTTGGTTTTTTTTTTAAAGTTTTTTGGGGGAAAATTTTTTTTTTTAAATTTTGGGGACTTGTAAAAAATTTTTAAAAACCCCAAATTTTAAAAATTTTTTGGGGATGCGTTTTGTTTCAAAAATTTTTCTATATTTTTTATAATGGTTTTTTAAAAAATTTTTTTCCCAATTTTATTAAAAACTCAAAAAAAACCAAAATTTTTCTTTGAATACAAAAATTTTAACCCAAACCTTTTTTTGGGAAAACCCCTTTTTAAAAAAAGGGAAAAGGGGGGTTTAAAAAAATTTTTTTATTTTTAAAAAAAAAAAACCAAAATTTTTTTGGGCCCGAAAAAAATTTAAAAAAACTTTAAAAATTTAAAATTTTTTTTTAATTTTTGGGAAATAAAAAAAATTTAAATTTTTTAAAAGGGGAAAAATTTTTTTTGGTTAAAAAAATTTTTAATTGTGGTTAATACATACCTATTAAAAAAATACTTATATTTTCTATAAACTGATGATCAGAAATACTTGTTTTGGGAAAAATTTTTAAAAAAAGGGTTAAATTTTTTAGATTTTTTAAAGCTTTTTCTGAATTTTAACTTTTTCCCCCTTTTCTTCCCCCCCGCGCGTTATGCCCACTTTTTTTAAAAAAAACCTTTTTAAAAAAAAAACCCAAATTTTTTAAAAAAATTGAATAACTTTCCAGGTAACCTTTTTTTTTTTTAAAAACCCAAAATTTCTATACTTTTTAAAAGTAAAAAACAAAAAAGGGGGATTTAAAAAAAAGGTTTACTGTCCCCTTTTAAAATTTTTTATAAAAAATCAAAAAAAAAAAACTTTTTTGGGGTTTTTTAAAAAAAAAAATTTTAAAATCCCCTTAAATTTTTTTAAACAAAAGACCTAAATAAATTTTTGCTAAAGCAAATCAAGGTTTATACCTGCACTAAAGGCAATTTTTATGCAATTAATTATACACTGCGCTTAATTTTGAAAGGTTGTATATAAAAAAAGTACATTTTTACCTTTTATTAAGGACGACGCTAAATGAAAATTAATTTTTAAAAACTTTCCTGTTTAAATTACGTTACACGGACAGGTTGCTTGGTATGCAATGAATAATGCATAAATAAATCAAGCCTGCAGGCTCGCAACAACAGAGCAACAATTGAATATTTTTAGGTGTATTGGCCGACAAGGTGCTGCTTCTTATGCAACCAGCTGTGCGTTTATAATTTATGCAATTTGCACTGGGTAAACAAGATTGTAAGAAAATTTACTGATTAAATTTCTAGTTGTTTTATATAGAGTATCTAAGAATAAATGGAACATTCCCTAACTTTTGTTGGTAGAGATAATAGATATAAAAATATCATTATTCATATTAATATGCCTCAGTAAAGGTTGCGACATTCCTAATTATTTTTTTTATCCCTAATAAGCATATTTTATATTATAAGCATAAGGTAATCAGGTTCACTTTTTTTAATTAAGCACAACGAATTTAATTACTTGTTAAGGGTTACTTTTAGAGATAGATAAAGGGATAGAAATAGGGGGATATTGATTTAAGACACATCAATCGGTGAGGATTTTTTAGTGTCTAAGAGAATTGTATTTAAAATCGAGATGCCAAGAGGCGACAAAGATATAAGGACGTTGCACCAACGCTGGTACACAAACAAGTAAAGATATCACAGTACCTGTAAGCAGTTTTAAGTGGTCATACATGTTCTTGTGCGTATGAGACCTATATATGATCTATTAGGGATGGGGCTCTGAGAAAGGAAATCATCTTTTTAGTGTTTTTGTAGAAAGATTTTGTTTGAGAAAGCCTCGGATGCCATAGTTGTACAATATGGGGGAGTATTTGGGACAGGAATGTAAGATATGCTGAATTGTGATGGTGGTCTCACATATATCACAGATAGGAGGGTTAAATCGGTTGGTTAAAAATCCGTCGGTCAGTCTGGTATAAGAGCTGTAGTTTTATTTAAAAATAAATTTTTGTTCTTTTTTGGTCGTTTTTGTGCTAAAATAACTATTTCTTTTTAATTGTAAAATTATAATACAATAATCATTCTTATCCATTTTAAACAATAGTATCATAGCTTATTACAGGTGATCTATATACCTCATTAAATAATGTCAAATTTGTGTAAAGAAATAAATATCTTTTATCGTACCTGACATAAGAGGCACCAGCAATACTACTTTACACGTATTCTTTGCAGTACGATTGGGCTTATGCCACCAAAACATCCAGTTTATAAAAAATATAGAGAGCAAGGACCCTTGCAAAACATTAGGACTTCCATAGTGTTGCAGTCTGTATTTGAATTATGAAACTATATAATTTTAGAAATTTTTAATCTAAGTTTATAATTTATTTATGTTTTACCTATCTATTATTGATCTATAATACCTTAGAAACGGAATATGTTATGATAGCAATAATACCTATCACCTAGGCATTATAAGCGGGCATTATGATAATGCCCGCTTATAATGCCTAATGACGTAATATGGAAATTTTATTGCTTATCCAATTTTATTTCTCTCACAATAAAGATCAAAGTTTATACAAAAATAATTTTTCTTCAAACAATACTAAAAATTAAACTTTATTTCCAAAATAAAAATTACAATTTTGAAATGTCCCGGAAAATGTAGCTGATCCCACTATAGAATGGTCGGTGTTTTTGTGATGGTAGCAGCGGTGGTAGCACTAACGCTATTTTGTATAGAAGAACAGTCCATTAAAGAATTTTCAATAGTCGATACGGAATTAACTTCGGAATTAACTGAATTGGCAATCATTTTGGCTACTTTGTTTTTTGGATGAAATACTTTCTTCTATATATCCTTCAGCTACTGAAGAGCTTTTCCATTTCCCATGTTGTTTTAGCGATTCAAACGAAGCACCTGCCTCAACAAGTAAAGTTGACGATGTGCGACGCAAACAGTGGCGTGTAAGCTTCTGCATTATCCAGTTTTAAAATTTTGCGATCAATGTTGGGACGCTTCCTATGGTATTTTTCCAATGGGTTGTACTGTACATCGACCCTTTCTATAGGTAAGAAGAATCTTCGCTCCTTTATTCCAGCTGGTCTTAATGTTGTATACTTTTTATTAAATTTAAAGCGCCTAAATCTTCTTCAATGATAGTAAAACTTTTGAAGTTGAAGTTTTAGTTTCTGGTACCTTTATAACCAAGACTGTTCCTCTATCTTCAATGTCATCAATGGTCATTTTGACCAACTCATCTCGTCTTAAACCTCCAAAAACACCCATTACCAATATGACTTTGTGTACCAAGTAGATATCATCAGGAGCCTTCTTAATAAATTTTAATATTGTTCTCCTTCCAAAACTTTAGACCTCTTCGGGACGTATCCTTTCGACTTAACTTTTAAAAAGATATGAGACGATGGTATTGCGAAATGTCTATATTTTCATAGACCATCAACGTAGACCTTAGGGTGGAATACTTGGTCCAGAGAGAGTTCGGACTGTATTTTTCCGACTAAAAATAATAAAGTTTGTTAAACATATGTATTAAAATAAAATCAATAACTTACCAGTTCCTGGAAATATGCCATTAAAACGTTTTCGGTTATTTGAAGAACTGCGTACGCATCTTTCCAAATACCAAATATGCCATACTCCCGATCATACTGTTGCCTTGATTTAACTGGCAAAAGATGAAAATCTTTTGCCAGTTAAATCAAGGCAAGGTCGCTTTTATGGCCTTTTCTCTTATATTTTGTGGAATTTCTTCCATTTTGAGCAAATCGTTAAATAAAAAATGCCAACTGACTAACTGACAGAAACATCAAAGTCAAACTTAACACCAGTCATTATCTACTTACGTATACAGGTACAGGTGCAACTTATTTTTATATTGCGAATAAATAATGTAATTAGTCATTAAAAAACTCTTTTTTGGGTAAAACATAAAGCATTATATGCACCCCGGGCTTTACTGGACTATAATGCCCATCAGGTCGGAATCTAGCCCTCGGGCTATTTCGACCTTCAGGGCATTATAGTCCCAGTAACGCCCTTGATACATAAATAGCTATTAATTAAGTAACCATACTATTATTAACTGGAAATACATAAAACTAAAATTGTATCGTTGTTGCTGTTTCTATTGATGGAGCTCTTGCTGCTGATGTTCGTAAATAGTTTATTTTATAAACTTGTTGGTGACGCTCCTAACCTTTAATTTAATATAGAGTTTCAGTACTATTAATTGCCAAAGAACCCTATTTTATTTTGTTGATGTTTGGTTTATGTTTATTGAAAATCGAATATTAAAAATAGTAAATAATTGAACGAATCAGGCAATCTTATTGGACAATTACGAAAATAGGTGAATGATCAACAATAAAAGATAATACTTGTCCATGTTGAACGACATGAAAATATTGACTAAACTGCGAACGACAGTGGGGTTGTCGCTTGTAAATGATAACATTAAACGCTTTCAGCTTTACTTGCAAAAAGGACATCAAAGTGAGCGGAAACGCAAACGTCAAGTTTATAAATTAACCTTAAAACTTGTTAAAAGACCAACTTTTTACACGGAGCAGACGCTATACCTAGTTTTAGGATTATTCTTAATATTTTAAGCGTGAAATGTTCTTCCCAAGTAATACATTTAAAATAAAAAAAATATTTCCCAAGCTTTTTCCTTAGAAAAATTATTTAATTGCGAAAATTGTAAAAAAAATATGTTAAAAAAAGAAATAATTAAAACATCAAAGAACAAAAATGTAATAAATTTAGTCGTTAGGTAATGGAATCCATAATTACCTAATCTAATAATGCTTGATTTTATTAGTTTACCCATATGTAAGTAAAACTTTGAAATAAAAGTGCTTTATTGGGTTTATCATTTTCTTTTACCCTAAATTCTCGAGTAGTTATTTTTTTTTGTTATAAACTGCCTCTTTCATTGATCGACTCGGGAAAGGCTAGTGAAGAAATCGAAATATCTCACAAACTATACATCGCACGCTAACACATCAAATTAAGAAAAGAAGGGGTTAAAGTAGAAAAAATTACTTCACTGCGGCCGAATGATGTATACACACGCTTTGCTTATTTTACGAATAAAAAGTTAAAAACTGGTGTTTTCGAATATTTATTTGGTATGAGTCAAATATTGTCTATGTGTAATCGTGTTGGATTTTCACAAAATTAACATGTGTATGGTATCTAAGAAAGAACTGGTTCAAAATTAAACTGTTTTTTTTATTATCTTATTTTGGTTTTTAAATATTTTGGTTAGGGTTAGTTTGGCAAGTGTAAAAATTGTCTTTTTAGTTCAGTAAATGAAGGAACTGGGCTGTAAATAAATCTGTCAGTTTTTCCTTGTGGGCAAAAGTTTATTAACATTAACAGGTAGGAAAGGGCTGAAAATGACCCCTCAAAAATGGGTTCCCCGCTAATATCTGTCAAAATATGCGAATTAGAGAATTTTTGTTTCGACAAAAAATAAAGACCGCCTTGTAATCTACAAATATAGTCTTGATAATTTTTTTCAAAAATTGATAGTTTTCGAGATAACAGGACCCAAAAGTCCCCTTATTTCAGCTGCCGCTCTACCGCTAGAATGTCGCTATCTTCATGGATTCACTTATAAACAGACGAATTTTTCCATTACTCGGGCAATAATGTACATTTTTTAATAATTCAAAGCTTATCAGAATGAGAAAACCCGTACCTATCATTGCATAAAATGTTAAATTTACAATTTTTAAATGTAAATTTTTAAAAAAAATTCTTTTTTGGGTTTTTGGGTGACCTCTTTGGTGTAGATGCATATACCTTGTATTTAATCTGTGTTGAGGTCTTGACTGTGAAGTTTCCCCAGTGAACAAGCCTGTCGGCTGGACAATGACGTCACCGTGACAGCGTCAGCAGGTGTTGTTTCATAGCATCACATAAAAGAATGACAAAAGGCAGTATCAATACATCAAAGGGTTTTCCTGAATAAATTTGAATTATGAACTGTTATTGTGAAGAAAAAAATTGACACTTATGACTTTAAACTGAAAAGATTCACTTTGGTGAGGCATTTTATACAAAAAAATAAAAAAGTTTTTATCTAAATTACTTAAGGAATTTTTCTAAAAAAACAAAAAGAAAACCTTCCTTATTTCTTATTAAGGAACGAAAATTAACGTTACAAAATATTTTCATAAATTCAAACAATGGAAAATGATGATACATTTACACTAGCAAATTATAAGGAATATTTAAAAATCAAAAATATTGAGTAAAGGAAAATATTTAAGCAACATCTACTATACTAAAAATTTACGTGTCTTTCTTAAGAAAAAAAGTCGACTTAGACATAAATAGCAATTAAATGCATAAAAAAGATTTTAATTCTACAAATTTTAAAACTAGGCAAAAGTTTAAAAAAAAAAATATAAGATAAAAAAAGAAAACAACTGATTTAAAAAAAGGGTAAGTATATAAAAAAAAAAATATAAGATAAAAGAAAACAACTATCTTTACAAAATAGATAAAATCTGCTTTTTGACTGTGACACCCTCCGATAAAGGACCCCCCCACCAGTGCCCGATTCACATAACACAAATGCCTGTACTTGACAGAATTTTACAAATACGGTACTTCGTATTTCAAATACGAAAGGAAACAACGTTAACATAACGTTTTCCCATATAAGATACGATACGGTAAGATAAGGTAAGGAAAAAGGAAACGCCATCTCCTAGCGCTTTCCTTAATCAGATAATAAAATGTATGGTTTTCACCATACAAAAGGTAAATGTTTTTGGGCCCCTCTCTTTTCTAAAAAAAAAAAATTAAAAAAAACCCCCGCTTTCACTGAGAATCTGGACCGCTATTAGTTTAACCCCACAGGATTTAGCCCATTTTATTCATTCGCACCTAATGTGCAAAAAATTTATAATATAAAAATTTGACTCACCTGTGTTTTCCCAAATTCATAAGTCTTTCAGACCTCGTTTTACTACTGCTTTTTCAATCCTATACGAATTTCCTTGTATGGTAGTCTTTTCCCTAGTTTTATGTCTACCAGAAAAATTTAATCCTCACAAGTGGTGATCCTGGATATGATCTTTGTTCTGCTTATTAGACAACCTAAAAACAATACGGGGGCCAAAGAAAATGTTATTATTAAAGTTTTTCCCACGGGATTTGCAACAGCAACACAAGCCAGAACACCGTGCCCGGGCTTAAATTCTCAACCACATGGGTTTTAAAATGGCGCCTCTCGGCATAAAAAAATATAAAAACGGGGACTTTTACAAATCATACCCTATAAAAAAACCAAAATTGGACTATACCAAATATAAATCTTATGCATAACTATACATAAGGAAAAAGGCAAAAGCAAAAACCTGAAAATATTTTTCAAGAAAAAAAGAAAATGGAGGTCGACTTACCGGGGGAATGTCACATAAAAAAGCCCTCATTTGGGGAATTTGGCCACCTTTTCGGCTCCGATTCCCCTCTAAATACAAGGTCCAATGGTGATCTTTTATTTCGCTCACATGTCCTTTTTTCCAAAAGGGCAAATACTCTTTTAAGCGACAGGAGTACCACGAATTTGAATTTTTCCTATATACGGTTTTCCCCCAACTTTTAACTGCAAAATAATAATTCTAAGTAACAAATACGCACGAAATTATCTGCTTTTAACAGCTCATTTGAATATCGTTAACCGTGAAAAACTTTTTTTCAAAATTATATTTAAACCAGCCGGTTTTTCAACGACGCGCTTTACTGATTAAAATTAGTCGCGGTTGTAGAGAGATAGAAAGATAGACAGAGAAAGATATATGTAATCCATAGTGTAGTAGTTGCCAACCGATAAAAATCGATATATGATCGCCTTCATAATATGATGGTGTTATATACAGCGTATTTTCTGTCTTAAAAGGGTGTCCGCGATTTTAATAGTAAATATTTTATGTTTATTTAAGCTATTGATAATGATTATTTTACAGTTGTTTCATTTAAGTTTGACTGATAATAATTATTGAATTATAGATTTTCGTTAACAATTATTTAGAGAATTTATAATGTTGCGAGAATCGTGTAAATACTCGCAACAGCATATGAGTTTGGATCCATTCTGATTTTTCTAGAATATTAAAAAATGCGGTCAAAGTTTTGTTTTCACAATATTTTGAAAGAATTAAATTAATTTATTAATATGTTTTGAGAAAACGGTTTGTTTCTTAACATTTCTTTTTTATAATAAGACCTTAGCAAGTGTTCAATTAGCCCAGAAAATTTCCTTCACCATCTTTTTTGCGTTTTGATAAAAAATTGTTCTGCCCATCTGAATTTTTAGCCGTTTAGCTACATCTATGCAGTGTGAAATGTTATGGATTTTCCTACGGCCGTTTTTGCAAAAAATATTGGTGTTGCAAAAAAATGGTAGGAGCCATTTTTGTAGGTTTCAAAGTGATCTTTATGTTTTGTCTAAACAAAAAGTCTCTAATTCGAATATTTTGGCAGATATTCGCGGAAAACTTATTTTTAGGACTTTGGGGGCCATTTTCAGCCGGTTCCCACGTCGTAATCGTGATAAACTTTTTCTCGCGACAAATAAAAACTGTACAGATTTATTTACAGCTTTGGGTACTTTCAGGTCTTCAGTTACTAGACTATTTTATAAATTTTACATTTATTGATAATCACATAAATAGTAAAGTTTGATTTTACGTAAAAAGTCTGAGTATATTTCAAAAATTAGGTTAAAGATATGCCATTTTTTTAATTCTATTTTTGGGTCTAAAACTTAGGAAAAATGAGTTTTGAATCAATATTATGTCACTAAAATAATAAAAATACAAGTTGATTGTCAAATAGTAATTTCTTTTGATGTCTAGTAAATATTTAAACCACAATAATTGAGGAGTATCTTTTCGAAAGGGATATTAACATATTTATGTTTTTTTCAAAAAAATAAGAAAACTGTTCAATGTAACATCATTGATTTTACATAAAAGAAAATTTTTTGGTTAAAAAAGGTAAGAAACTACTATTGACACAGTATATTTAAAAAAATCCTCAACCTTAATTCTAATGATATTCATTTTTAAAAATCGAAAATATCCCCTTTTGAAAAATCTTTTTGATAATATCCCCTTTAGTTCTGTACCAATTGTAAATATCCCCTTTTGTTTTAAAATAATTGTAAATATCCCTTTTTGTTCTGTTCAATATTACTTAAGTTTGGTTTTTGTTTGAAATAAATTGTATTAAAAAATCATTCTTAAAAAATTACGTTATTGTGTAAATATTTAATTTCAACATGTTCTAAACAGTTTGGTGATAAATGGATTAATTTAGAAAGCTACATTTTTTTAAATAAACTTTATTTATTTTAACAGATTTTAGTATTTTTAAAACAAAGAAAACTTAATTCTACACTAATTTCGTCACATTGGTAAAAAAAATAAACTCTTAATTCACCAACGTCATGAGTTAGACATTCACTCATATTTTCCTCTTCATTTGTTTGTTCTTCAGGACCGCTTGGATTATCCATTATTATTTTTTTGTACCAACGTAGTTCTTCTAAATTGAACCATTCATCCCCGTTTGCTTAGTAAGTTCGTTATATCTTTTTTTTTTGTTTGCTTAACAGGCGTCGTTCTAGGTTCAAATTATCCCAAGACGACGGATGTCGCTTTCCATTTTTTAAAACTCCCACGGGTTTTTCTTGTGGATTTTCAAATCTATAGTTTTCATAGCACTTTAATTGAACTGTGTAAGTACTCCGAACCTTAATCTTATTAGAAATCATTCTTTTATACTTTTGGATACCATCTATTTTCTTATAATTTGCCTCCAAGCTTTTCATATTTTTTAAAATCCAATCTTCTCCCAATAATCTTAAAACACCAAATTTTCTGAATATGTCATTATATTCTTCTTTGGTAGTTATTACAGCATGTTTTCTAATTTCTTTTTCCAATCGTCCAAATAGTCGGTCAGCTGGTGAGAAACTGTGCCCCCGTACAGGAAAAAACAATGTTATATCCTTAAGATGGGGTGGAGAGTCATTTAAAAGGTAAAATAGGAGCATGTGTATAATATGACTATTTTTATTTTGCCCCCCACATCCATCGCAAAATAGTCTTAGATGGTAAATATCTGCTTCTAATGTTAGTTTTTTTAAATAGTCATATACTGCAGAACCCACTTCTGTAGAGCCTCTTGCCGATTGTGATTCATGAATAAAACACAGGATCTTTTGAATTTAATGGCACCACACAAAAATTATATAAACTAAGCTGCCTTGCATAAAAAGCATTTTGTATTGGTGTTCTGGGTAAAGACTGGACCTGTTGAAGGTCAAAACACAGTGAATGGCTATTGGGAACTTCATTTCTCAGATGGTCGTTGAACGCATTTGCACGAAGCTTATGGATTCTTTGTTCTGTTATGAGTTGTTGCTTTTTGGCGTTATCTTTTTCGATTTTAATTTTGTTGCGCCATAACACACACACATTGCAAGCATCAGTAGCTGGAGATGAAAAGCCGATATTATACTCTTCTATAAAAATCTTATAAAACATGGCTTTCTTGATCTTCAGATCATCCGGAACAGAACTGTTATAAAGTAGCCATAGTTTTCTGGCATTATATTCTGATGGCAGATAGATTCTCTTAGATTTTTCCCGTCCATAATGACTTTCTTGAGCAGGCAACTTATTTAAAAACAAACGTAGACTTTCTTTCTTCTTTTTATTGCGGTTTCCATACCTATAGACTAAATCTAATACATCTTAATTGTAAATATCCCTTTTAGTACAAAACGCATGTATTGGTTCTATTGTAAGTACTGTAGATATCCCGTTATAAAAAAGAAAATAGGTGACAATAAAATCCTTTATATTTTATTTAAAAATATCCCCTTTTGCAAAGAACACATTATTTTAAATGCAATTTCTTATAGAATATATCGCGTTTTGTTTTAGTTTAGAGTGACTAGAGCATGCGTTTTAGTATAGACAAGCCGATTCAAGACTTAGTCGGAAATTTTTGAAAATTGTCAATTGGGCTAGATTTTCTAATTGCTCATTTAACCCCATACCCTTGCCCAATGGGGTACGTTGAGCATGTCTGACTTCTTTTACTAAAACAGCTGCAGCTTTTAATTGTGACTTAAGTAAAAAATTGTTTAACTTAAAAAAGAGATATTGGCATTGCTTTTGATAAGAGCAAAATGGTAAACTTTATACTTATTAAATTTTACGTTTTTCTTCAATTTCGCTAAGAACCAAAAAATAGAAGCCCAATAAAATAACACACTTTCTAAAAATTGTCTTTATTTAATATCCAATTAAAGTAACAGATTCCCTTTGTCTTTCCCTAACTATCCTATTTTTGTCTGGTTTAATTTCAAAAACACATCCATTTGTTTTCAAATAAAAAGTATCGAAAGTACTATAAAATAAATTTTAATTAAACGATTTGGTCATTTGGTCTGAAATAAAGCCATTGTCCTGGTAATAAAATTCAACAAATTCAATATGTTGTTCCCAGAAAATATCGTTGGTATCATAGATTAATCGAAATGACCTAATTAAAACGATAAAATAATGGAAAACATTATTTGTTGCAGGTACGTGACAACAGTATTGAATTGTGCTTTATGGTTATTGATTATAAGCAACTGTAATGATATATTTTCCTATAAATATTAAAGAAATAGGCGGTATAAATTTTAGAAAAAGAGTGCGAGAGGCAATCTCGTCATCAGAAGTGCCGTAAAATGCAAAATTACATGTGTCGGCTACTTTCCCATCGTTACTGGAATGGAGAAACTCGGAAAACTCTATAAAACAAATTCTGGTCTCAAGCTACTAATTTAATTATATTTAATAGCTATATTTCGTCCACATTAAATAACATTATATATTAAAAATATTAAAAATATTTACTAACTTTTTCTTAAGGTAAAACATATTTTACATAAATATTATAAGAAACGTAAACATTTGTAGGCAGATAATTGAGATAAATAGGCATCTTTGGTGACTATTTTTAAACAATTTAATGTAAAGCTTATTTTAAACTAAACTTTAAAAAAATGGCCTTTTTTATACAGGGTATCCCAAAAATAATGGGATACAAAGCAACAGCAGATTTCTTAGGTCAAAATAATACAATTAACGTAAATTTCCCCTATCACAAAGTTAATAATAACTAAGATACAGGGTGTCAAACTTTTAATTTTGTCTTCGTTTTTTCGTAATAATTTCTTCACTAAAAGACGTAGCGGTACAAAATTGGAGATTTGGGGGTTCTTTGAGGAGAGAAATTCAAATTTGTCCATACTTTTGATGTTGCTAGTAGAGAGCGCCAGCTACTGCCTACCCCACGTGTTTTAGATGGCATAACTTTTTTAAGCTTGGTATGTTGACCTTTTTATTAAAACATTTAATTCATTTAAGTGTCTAGGAGCAACTGTTTTCGAGATAAACGAACTTTAAAGGACCCCGTAATCATCCTATGGAAAATGGGTTTTGGCCAATTGTTTTCAAACTTTGTAAAGTTATAATTTTTAACACTCTGATTAAAAGTAGTACAAAAACCAAAAATTCCTCTAACCTTTTAAACCTTAAAGGTTACTGGGGATTTGGAGACTTTGGAGGGTGATTTTGGGGGGGTTAGGGCATGTTAAAAACTATTACTCTGCAAAGTTTGAAAACAATTGGCTAAAACCCATTTTCCATGGGAAAATTGCGGGGTCCTTTAAAATGCGTTTATCTCGAAAACAGTTGCTCCTAAATACCTAAGTAAAGTATACATTTTTGACGCAGGGGAAATTATATATAGTAACTTCTTTTTTAATGAACAGGTCAATATAGTAACCTTTAAAAAAGTTATGCCATCTAAAACAGGTGTGGTAGGTCGTAGCTGGCGCCCTTTACTAGCAACATCAAAAGCATGGACGAATTTAAATTTCTCGCCTTAAAGAACCCCCAAATCCCCAATTTTGTACCTCTAGGTCTTTTAGTGAAGAAATTATTACGAAAAAAATAAAAAATTAAAAGTTGGACACCCTGTATCTTAGTTATTATTAACTTTGTGATAAGGCAAGTTTATGTAAATTGTATTATTTTGATCTAAGGAATCTACTGTTGCTCTGTGTACCTTTACTTCTGGGACACCCTGTATATCTACATTGGAGAAATTTACCTTTTCCAAAGCCAATATTAAAGCAAACAGGGCCAAATAGAGGTAATAAAATGGTGCGTCAAAAAGTATTAGAAATGCCATTTAGAAACGCTGTTTAAATTAAAGGTGTTTTAATAAAGTATTTTATACCTTTGTTAAGGCGCGTACAGACATAGAACAAAACATCGTATCGTAACACGTTCGTATCATGTTCGCGTAACATGTGTGGACGGTACATCGTAACAGCGTAACTCGGTAACATCGGAACATCACGGCGTCCCATCAGTTGTCGGTTTTTCAGCGTCACTTCAAAGAGATGATATGGACTGATGTTGCGTCGTCTGTTTGCAAG
This sequence comes from Listronotus oregonensis, assembly GCA_019359885.1. Lineage (NCBI taxonomy): Eukaryota > Metazoa > Arthropoda > Insecta > Coleoptera > Curculionidae > Listronotus > Listronotus oregonensis. The sequence goes on along the minus strand of JAHBCN010004930.1, from coordinate 27,782 downwards.
TTTGGACGGGAATGCGCCAATACATTTATTTTTATTAATTAAAATGGTACATGGAAAAAGATGGAACGTCAGAATGTTCTGCTATAGGTTATACGACGTTGTTTTGTTACACAATAATTTATCGAAACACTTCGATGCGTAACAAAAAATTGTTGGCGACGATGTTGCGAAACGAAAATTTGTTCTATGTCTGTACGCGCCTTTACAAAAACACACGTACAGTAACCAGTAAGAAAATGTTATGTATATTTACTTTTTCTTAAAAATCAAATAGCTTATGTCAAGCTCCTTATGTTTTCTATTTGAATTAGTGTAAAAGAAAAATTTGAAATTTTAGTTAAAAACGGTGTTTAAATTATAGGTGTTTTAATAAAGTTACATACTTGTAAAGTGTTTCTAAGGGTATTGTTTATAATTTATTTCTTTTTGCGAAAATTAACTAAATGTATGGTATACAAATTATTTTTATTGTGCAATCCGCAATATAGTTTACAACTAGGTAACAATTGGTTTTTCTGAAAATGTTTATGCAAGGCCACTAGTATTAAGCAGTTTCAGGACTAATTCTGGACCATTATCGGTAACTGTTATTTGGCCCAGGTTTCTATTTCTACTGTAAGTGCTGTATATTTACAACCTCATTGGTCTAGCCCAGGGTTTTAAGTATTTTAACCACACAAACCAAACCTCAAAAAAGGTACTATGCTTTACGTAAGTGTCACTTTGTTGTAATGGTCAAATTTAAAAGCCGTTGCAGTTATTTTCATCGGTAATTTGCCTTTGTACTTACCTAAAAAATAAATTTACAAATCATTTCTAAACGTTTTCCAAAGAATTTACCAACATAAAGCTTGATAATATTCGATAATATAATAGAGCTCAGTAACATTATCACGTACCTGCAGCAAATAATGGTTTTCAATGATTTTATTGTTTTAATTAAAGCCTTCCGTATAATGAATGATCCAAATAACGCTTTATGTCTACTATTAATAAAATTTTTCTTTTATGCAGAGTTTTAAACAAAATAAATACCAGAACTAAAATATAAAATATATAAAATAAATATTAGTAAAATAATTAAAAGCTTAAATTAATATTTCAATTTATTTTTGTCTAATTTAAAATATTTTGAAAATATCATCTCCGTTTTTAAAGCTTATTTTTTTATTCTTTTTTCTTTGCAAAAGAAAACAACTGCGCATTAACTGATGGTCAACGCAGATACTTTAGTTCAGTAATAAAAAAAATATAATATTTGAAACCTGGTAATTATATATTATAAATCAAAACTATTTTAAAAAATAATAAAAAGAAAGGTAGAAAAAATAAGTTACATTCCTTAGAAGTAAAGCGCCTATTTCTCTATTGAATTTTTAGTCGAATAAATGCAGATTACTATTTCTGTTGCATTTAATACAGATTTTATAAAACATTTTTAATAGACGTGTTTAATTACAAATAACGCAAAATTTTTAAAAACATTTTTAATGAAAAACGTTGCAAGCTGTTTAAATTTTAACCGATGCTTTAAATTCAAAATAATGAAATTATTCTTTTATATTTGGATAAAACATTAAACTAAATGCCATAAAATGACCTTACCATTCTATATTTAAAAATATATCATTTACCTCAAATTAAATGCAGTTTTACTCGGTACTTCGGATTTTTAACTTCCTGACACTTCATGTTTTAACACCTAACTAGTCCGGCGTTGTATGACAGACTACTTTAGGTGATTGACAATAGAAGTTCGACCATCTTCTAAAACTCAAAAAAACAATATGATTGTAAAAGAACCATATATTCAATATGCAAAGGGGACACCTTAAAAAGCTGTATTTTAGTTTGTGCTAAATTTAGGCCTAATATCTAATATTTGTGTTTATTTATTTTTTTGTTTATCCAGAGTCTTAAAAACACTTTTTTGAAAATACTATAAGTTTCAGTTATTTAACGTTTTGTTTAGAAAATTAGTGTTTAATACTATCAATGTAGGTCCAGTAATTTGTCCTTGAGTTGCGGTTTTTTAAATTTGAATAATTTTTACCAGACCTAGCTAAAGTTATATCTATTATATTAGCAATAAACAAAACTGTAAGTTCGTTCGCATTTTACATTCATATTTTGGCATTTAAAAATATCCAGGGTACCGACCAGTAAAATAATCATTCTTTTAGTAGTTAGTTCTATTTTCTAGTTTCTAAATAAAGTCTGCTTTTTTTAAGAAAACAAAATCCATAATATTAACGACTTTTGAAAATCAGTAAAAAATGTAGGTATAATAGGTGCTATTTTTAAATATTTAACTTAGTAAGGGTGATTTCACATTTGTTAACAATAATGTAGTTAATTTCTCAACTAACTTTGTAGAGATTTCACCTAACGACATCTTGTGACCAGTTTCGATCTATATCAGATCTCATCAGACAAACGTACTAGTCGGTGTTTCACATTTGTAACTAAAATTAGCTGCTATTAAAACCATAAAAAGCTACAGTTTACAAAAAAAACTTGTTAACTTATATACCTTACTAAATGGGTTAAAATCTTAATTTTATTTCGATCGATTCGATGTTATATCTTTTTTTCATAATCCTTTTTTGGATTTTAGTTATGTGTTGAGCGTTAACTTTAACATGCTCTTAAATTAATAAGAGGTTTTTACTTTTAAATAATTGTTTTAAAGTGAGTTTTGCTTTTTCAATAGTTACCCGCGTTAATAATTTATATCAAAAATTAGGAAAGCATTCAGGCAGATGATTTTTTCTTAAAATAATGTAGCGATGCATTTTTTAAGACTGACAAAAAGAAAATAAAAAAGCTGTAGGGCAGCCTCGAATATAGGTTTGTTTAAAAATCATCTTTTTATCAAACTAAATAGGTTAAAATCTTAATTTTATATCGATTTGTTATATTTTTTTTATATACCTTTTTTGGATTTTAGTAATGTGTCGAGCGTTAACTTTAACATGCCTTTATTTAATTTTTAAGTTTTTTTTACTTTTAAATTATTTTTAAAAAGTGAGTTTTACTTTTTTAATAGTTGCCTGCGTTAATATTTTTTTTTTAATTAGGAAAGCATTCAGGCAGATGATTTTGTTTTTAAATAATGTAGCGTTGCATTTTTTTATGACTGACGAAAAGAAAATAAAAAGCTGTGGGGCAGTCTCGAATATAGGTTTGTTTAAAAATCATCTTTTTATCAAACTAAATTGGTTAAAATCTTAATTTTATATCGATTTGTTATACTTTTTTATATACCTTTTTTTGGATTTTAGTAATGTGTCGAGCGTTAATGTTAACATGCCTTTATTTAATTTTTAAGGTTTTTACTGTTAAATCATTTTTTAAAAGTAGGTTTTGCTTTTTTAATAGTTGCCCGTGTTAATAATAATTTTTATCAAAAATTAGGAAAGCATTTAGGCAAATGATTTGTTTTTAAATAATGTAGCGATGCTTTTTTATGACCGATATTTTCTAAAGGTAGATTTTGCTTTTTTAATAGTTGCCCGCGTTAATAATTATTTTTATCGAAAATTAGGAAGCATTCAGGCAGATGATTTTGTTTTTAAATAATGTAGCGATGCATTTTTTTATGACTGACAAAAAAATAATAAAAAAGCTGTGGGGCAGTCTCGAATATAGGTTTGTTTAAAAATTATTTTTTATCAAACTAAATGGCTTAAAATCGTAATTTTATATCGATTTGTTATATCTTTTTTTTTATAATCCTTTTTTGGATTTTAGTAAGGTGTCGAGCGTTAACTTTAACATGCCTTTATTTAATTTTTAAGGTTTTTTACTTTTAAATCATTTTTTAAGAGTGAGTTTTGCTTTTTTAATAGTTGCCTGCGTTAATATTTTTTTTTTCAAAAATTAGGAAAGCATTTAGGCAGATAATTTTGTTTTTAAATAATGTAGTGATGCATTTTTTTATGACTGGCAAAAAAAAAAAAAAGCTGTGGGGCAGTCTCGAATATAGGTTTGTTTAAAAATTATCTTTTTATTAAACTAAATGGCTTAAAATCGTAATTTTATATCGATTTGTTATATCTTACAAGCCTTTATTTAATTTTTAGGGTTTTTTACTTTTAAATCACTTTTTAAAAGTAGGTTTTGCCTTTTTAAGAATTGCCCGCGTTAATACTTTTTATCAAAAATTAAAAAACTATTTAGGCAGATAATTTTTTTTTAATAATGTAGCGATGCATTTTTTATGACTGACCAAAAAAAGGTGTTATCAAAATAGTTTTAGACCTGATTAATAAGAATATTTACATAAAGAAAGTGATCCTCAAGAGTCACATACAATTATGTTTAAATCAAAATGTATGTGAGCTAAAGTGTTTTCTGAAACGTATGACACATGACACTGGTATGTGTATATTAAAATATTATTCATGTAATATTTGGCATCGTAAAACCCAAATAATTTAAATGCAAAGCTTAATAATGTTTCAGCAAACCTAAAAGCAAACTCCATTAAAAGCGTTTAAAGGGAATGGCATTATTTTGCTTCAGATTAGATGTAATAATACAATTATATTTTTAGAGACACGCTTCGTCTAAATAGGGATTATACTTGATGCATTTACATATTTATAGGGCAATTTATTTTGGCACTTGACACAGGACTTTGAGTGGAAAATTTAACAAACCCTCTAATAGGATTTTCAACTCGCAGACACATCACATATCCCGTTTTTCTCTAACATAAATTCTCGCCGGTGGCAGTGTAAAATGCTTTATTTTCAGAAATATCTCGTGTAATATTTACGCGATGTAACATATTAAGAATAAAAGAGAACGAATAAATAATGGCTTCTGTAATGTTGAGGTTTTAAAGTAAATCTAGGACATTTTTTTATGGAGGTATTCTGGTCTGAGGTACGAATATCAAGCGTTTTTTCGAACTCGATTAAAAAAATAAAACTATTTTTACTATCTATTTTTTATTGCTTGTTTATTTGTATTTTTGAAATACATAAAAAAATCTGAAAGTTAAAAAATTTAAATACTTAAATAGTTGTCGGCTGGTAAAGTTGGGGGTCCAAAAAAGGGGTGTTCTGGCGTTTAGGATTCACCTTTTTTTTAGCAGTTTTTAATTTTTTTAAAATAGTAAAAATTATTTTTTTTTGAATCTGCTTGGTGATATAAAGGAATGTAAAGAAAGTTCTTACAAAATTTCATATATACAGTGACCGCCAGAAAGTATGCGACATATGGATTTTTTTATTATGACGTTTAGAAAAAATCGATTTCGCAGATCAACCCTGCATCACCTAAAACTTCGGAAACAATTGAACGATCTCGATTGTCATTTGTTATTTGGCAGTAAATTTAAATTTTGTTAGGTCGGTTGACCGAAAGTCCCCTTATTTGTCAAAATATCGAAACATTTTATAAGGATAAGTTGTTCAGAATTTAATTCTATGGCTATATGTAAAATTTTAAGCCATTTGGATAAAAACAAAAATTTTGACCTTTTTTCCATAAAAATATTTTTGTTTGAAAAATTTTTGTATACCATTTAGAAACTGGTTTTTCAGACCTAAACTAATGTTTTGGCACATTTTTTTTTACTTTAGTAAGTTAGTCCTTTTTTCCGAAGAAAATGCCCATGCGACAACTCAGGTTTCCGAAAAATACCATTTTTTAAAATTTTTTTGGAAAAAAGGACTAACTTACTAAAGTAAAAAAAAATGTGCCAAAACATTAGTTTAGGTCTTGAAAACCTATCTCTAAATGGTAAAGAAACATTTTTCAAACAAAAATATTTTTATGGAAAAAATGTCCAAATTTTTGTTTTTATCCAAATGGCTCAAAATTTTACACATACCATAAAATTAAATTTTAAACAACTTATCCTTATAAAATTTTTCGATATTTTGACAAATAAGGGGACTTTTGGTCAACCGACCTAACATAATTCAAATTTACTGCCAAAATAAATAACAAATGACAATCGGGATCGTTCAATTGTTTCTAAGGCTTTAAGTGATGCAGAGTTGATCTGCGAAATCGTTTTTTCTAAATGTCATATTAAATTTTTTTCCATATGTCGCAAACTTTAGTTTTGTAAAACTTGAGATATCATGCACGCCAGCTTGAAAAAGGTAGTTTCGAGAAAAATGCCTTTAGAATTTTATTAACTTAATTAAATGATATAACAAATATACAACTCCGTTATATTATATCTCCCGAAATCACATAAGTGGCATCGTTAATAATTATATTATTTATTTAAAAAACAAAAATTGGTTATTTAAATAGATATAACCTAACCTTATTTACATTTATTATTTGGGCGTTATAAGTCCATGGTTTCCCGAAACATATATTCCTCTTTTTTTCCCGCCTCACGAAATTTGATTTAATTAATTAACTTTTTAGAAACAAAATCTATTACATTGACCATAACTTTTTATTAGTAATGGCGCTTTGGAACAGTATCTTTTTTCAAAAGGGATTTTTATCTGGAACGGGTCGACCCGTGTTAGTAAGTTTTGCTTTTTCAAAAACCAGGGCGCTTTTTGATTCTACCTGTACTTTTATAAAGAATATCTGAAATGGGCATTCTAAAAAATTTTCTTGCAGGTTCCAAAATTCACACAAAAATTGAACATCAAATAAGCGAGGGGTCATTTTAATATTTTTCTAAAGGTTTTATTTGGTCATTTTAATATATTTTTTAATGTGTTATTCTTTATTTGATAAGCCGATTTTTTGTATATCTTTTAATCTAAAATCATCATTTTTAATTTAAAAACATCTATTTTCTGCACGTTTAAATTAAGAAATGTTTGTCTATCGTGCCATTAACACTTGACAGATTGATACGGATACCTTGTTTATACTTTTCACGCATAAGTAACTAATAAAATAAGGAAATATTTATTAGAAGACCGGGTACGCATCAAAAAATTATATTATAAAAGTGAAGAGAATGAATACTCAAAAAACACAGAAAGATTTTTTGAGAGTTTTAAGAGGCTAATGACCATGGGTGAATTGGTATCCATAGCAACCTGTAAGGTGTAAAAGGAAAATAGACGTTTTAAAATTAAAAATATATCATTTTGCATTAAAAGATAGACAAAGAATGGGATAATCGCATAAAAATTAATGTATTCTATCTAAAAATACATGAAAATGAGCCCTGGGTTTAATTAATGTTTTACTCTTTTTAAACATCTATTAAAATATATTTCCGTTTTTTTTAATAAAAGTACAGGTACAACCCTGCTTCGTTTTTTGCTGTTCATGGTGCCAACTCTGTTCTTATTTCGGGCGGCAGAACACGATTCTTAATGTATGGCTTGTGCTGAGTTGTACATGTTGAATATTCTTTACTAAAAGCAACAAAATATTAAAACCAGATGTAAATTAAAACACGTAATTGCTTTCTTTTAATATATTTTTAATAAAAGATTTATACAAAATTTGTAAGTGGCACATATTACATTTGCAAAGGTTTTATTATTAACTGTAAAAAACTTTCAAACAGGTCTACTTTTAATAAAAATTGATAAATTGTTTATTGAAAAACTCGCAGTAAAACACAATTTTACCTTAAAAAATAGCATGTACATTTTATAAAAAGTTAATGTTTAATCATCATATATGTATGTTCGAGACTGCCCCACAGCTTTCTTTAAATCTTTTCTTTGATGATCATAAAACAAAATAAAACGCTTCATCATTAAAAAAATCGCCCTGGTTCAACTGGGTCACGTAGGCGTGGTGACTCTTGTGCAGTGGCCTACAACTTTAACCGGCAAAAAAAACTAAAACTTAACTCTAGTATTCTAATAACGACAAGCAAAATAGCGAACTGGGGAAGGCCCAGGGCTTGAGACAAGAATCGACATGTAAAAATAGAGAACAAATAAAATCCCTGTATTGTATTTATTTTCTGCCCTTTAAGCAAATATAGTGTTTGTAACATATGGAGCTCAGCTGTTAATGCGAGAGCCAGGCAACCTAATTTATAAAAATGTTTTCTTTGAAATAAGTACCTTTTGAAGAAGCCGAAAAAATTTAACAATTATATTTAGTAAATTAAACTAAGTATATTTAACAATTTAGTTTTCTTTAAGCTGTGGTTAGTTTTAGACCCTAAAAGTAACTAAGGCATATATAGGTTGGCGATCAAAAACTTACTAAAATCCAAAGAAGCTTTGTCAAAAAAAAAAAATAAATAAATAAAAAAATAAAATAGAATATAAACTTAGGTTTTCAATCTATTTAGTATTGTAATTAAGTCACTAAGCGTAGTTTGTGAACTGTGGTGTGTTTTAAATAATAGTTAATTATAGTAAACAAAAATCTAAGGTTACTGTTTATAATTCCAACTTAATTCCTTAAAAAGCAGACTTCGTTTAATAAGAAGATACTAATTGCCACCAAACTTATTGCTTTACGTGGTAAAATATTTGTACTTAACCCCTTGACGCTACAAATTAAAATACAAAATCCCAGAATAAACCAGAAAATATAAATAATTTACCCGAATGTAAATCAGTTGCCATCAGCTCCTAAAATTAATCCTCGGTTGGCACTTAACTAACAATACTAACAACCCTTCCACTCAGGCTTTATTGTCTCCTTGATTGCCTTTTTCACACTCAACTCACGGTCGACTTTCATGAAAATTAATTTAAAGCTTAAACTTGATTTCTTTTAATTGCTTCGTTATTTTTTTGGTATTAATTATGACTGTTTTTGGCATAATAGGAAAATATATTTAAAAAAGGTTTTCTTTTTATATAAAATTATTTATAATATATAAAGTAATTTAGAAGTTACGTTTAAAAATTTAAACGTTTATTGGCCATAAGTGTCCAACTCGATATCAACAAAAATAAATTTAAAAACATTTGTAAAAACGAAATAATGAAAACACAAACAATACATAGTGGGATTTTCAATTTTCGGGTTCGGAATCCGGTTTTGAAATCTTGGTATTAAAAATCAAATTCCCGTATCCTGGGATCCCGGGATTGACCCTAATATTATATATCGATTATATGGCAAACTTAGTACATTTGTTTCCAGGCTAATTTTAAACGTTGTAAGTATATTTTATATTCAATTAATCGCAGACATCCTCAGAAATTTATTAATAAATGATCACATATAGTAAATATTCCCTATTTAAAAGGGTATACTGGGTACGTTTAGTCCGTTTTTTTTATGGTGGGCTGTAGTGTATAAAAATGAAAACAAAAATATTTTAATCTGACAGATAAATCAAAAATGTGTCACTGTACTTAAAATGACATTTAATATTAAAATAGCTAAAAAAATCCATACAGTCCACTAACTGAAGACCTGAAAGTACCCAAAGCTGTAAATAAATCTGTAGAGTTTTCTGCTTTCGAGCGAGCAAAAGTTTATCACGATTCCGACGTGGGAACCCGCTGAAAATGGCCCCCCAAAGTCTCAAAAATGTGGTTTCCGCGAACATCTGCCAAAATATGGAAATAAGAGAATTCTTGTTCAGGAAAAAATAAAGACCACCTCGGAATCTAAAAAAATGGTCCTTACCATTTTTTTCGTAACGCCAATATTTTTCTTAAAAACTGCCAACGAAAAATCCATATCATTCCACACTGGATAGATGTGGTAGTGGGCTAAAAAATGCAGATGGGCAAAACAACTTTTTATCAAAACGCAAGAAAGATGGTGAAGGAAACTTTCTGGGATCATTGAACACTTCCTAAGGTCTCATCATAAAAAAGAAATGTTAATAACAAACCATTTTTTTTTTAAATATCAATAAATTAATGAAATACTCCCAAAATATTGTAAAAAAAATTACCCCTTTTTTCATTATTCTAGAAAAATCAGAATGGACCCAAACTCATATGCAATGATAGGTATGGGTTTTCCCATTCCGATGAACTTTGAATTATTAAAAAAATTACATTATTTTCCGAGTAATAGAACAATTCGTCCGCCCGCTTATAAGTGAATCCATGAAGACAGCGGCATTCTAGCGATAGAGCGGCAGCTAAAACGAGGGGACTTTTGGGCTCCGTTATCTCAAAAACTATAGATTTTTCGAAAAAAAATATAAAAACCATTTTTGTAGATAACAAGGCTATCTTCATTTTTTTGTCAAAAAAAATTCTCCAAATCGCATATTTTGGAAGATATTAGCGGGAAACCCATTTGTCCGGCCTTGAGGGGCCATTTTCAGGCCTTTCCTACCTGTTAATGTCAAAAAATGTTTAAAGGTGTGTCATTTTCTTAAAAGATGGTTTCTTGACCAAGAAAATTAACCTAAAAATTAATTTACAAACAACCATTTTAAATATTTTTTTTAGATGTAATGCCAAATAACCACACTTTTTAATATTTTAATTTAAATTGAGCTAAATGTCAATATCGAAATTTTAGTATAGTAAATCTCCTTTTTCTATCCCCAGAAATAAAAAATAAATAAAAAAGAACAATATTTTAAACGTATAACAATATTTCTTTTATACTGCCCGTAACTATGTAACTAAAAAAAGTTTTTATATTATTGGTTAAATTTTAAAGGGGCATATTTTTTCCTTTTATTGATTAGTTTTTAAAAAAGCCCAAAATTTTCCATAGGTCAATAAACAAATTTTGCGTTGGTTTTTAATACCAACAGAATTAATTTTTATATGTTTTACTTTAACAAATAAAAAAATGTTTTACTTTAACAATTATTTTGTCAATTATTACGTGGCTAAAACACTTAGTTTGTAAGGCCAAAGCTAGAGAAAAAAAAATTACTTTAACAAATATTTTTAAAATAATTATATATGCTAGATTTTGGCAGAATTTGGACTTTTTGTGTTTTGACGTTCCCAATATTTATCGCTCAATTAAAAATTTAAATCGCAATTTTTTATTATAAATTAATATATATATATATATATATATATATATATATATATATATATATATATATATATATATATATATATATATATATATATAATTCCACTAACGCGTCGGTAAATAGTTACTTAACCGTTGAACTTATAAGAAAATTTTCTATACAAAACTTTTAAAATTTCATCTCTGCTACAATCTAAAATTATTTTTAGTATACAGGGTGCCTCAAAAAGAGTTATATCAAAAAATTTTATTTTTCTTAAATGGAATACCCTATGTTTTTATGTGGTAACTTTAAATTTGTATGTGAGTCGAATGCAGCGTTGCCAAGCTATGTATTTTTTTTTTAAATCAGTCAAAAACATACTTTTTTTAAACTGTTATGTCTCCGCCATTGTTTGTTAATTTCGCTGACAAATTAACATGTAATCTAATGTCGATATCCTTTATCCTTAACCATCTTCAATTTTTTATTTAATTATACAGGGTGTCCAAAATATTTATTCAAACATCTCTATTTTCAATGCTATTTTAATTAAATTTTTAAATACAACACCCTGTATTTATTTTTTTCCGTTGAAAAGTATTAAGTGTGTTCTTTCAGAAAACATTATGTTTGCCTTATCTATTATATCTTTTGAGTATTGGCTTTTTCGTAAATTTACACTCAAAATGGGAAATATCGTAGGCGGCATGGCTCAAGAAGTCGAAACAATTGATACTCGTTGGCATGTCAGTGTTGGTAATTATTTATGTAATCTTGTGATATTTGGTTACATCCTGTACATATTATCTTCCATTGTTCAGAAGAATATGGCAATTAAAATTAAGCATACACAGCAAGAATCAATTGAAATGATATATATTCTTGAAGAATGTTTTAAGAATTGTCTTCTGGCATCACTAGTATACAGTGGGGAGGTTTCGAAAAACATCCAAGATCATTCCAAAGATTGATGGATATATTTGACAGGACTGAAACAGTTAAGGACGAAAAGCATGAAAGAATAAAGCCAGTGGTAAACAAAGAAATAGTATTTTACGTTATAAGGCCGGTAGGTGACTTGTTACGTACGAGTAGATATTATGGACGAGGCGACGCAGGAGCCGAGTCCAAATTCTGAACGGTACGTAACAACCCAACGGCCGTGTATCAAATGTTTTTTTTATTTCATACTGTTCTGCTACTAATAAAGTTAAAATAATATATTATATTCTTTTATGACCCCTATTTTCCAAATTTTTTTGTGTAACATTAATTTTTGGGGGCCGCAGAAAGCCGGTCCAAAGCTAAAATGTCAAAAATATTCGAAAATATCTTTTGATTTCCGGTACAAGTCAACAATGGCGGAATTAAGTATATAGTGAAATGATGTTTCCTGATGAAATTTTAACAAAATCGGAGGAAGCCCCAAGAAAAGTTAATTCCTTTAAAATCAAAAAACGCGATACGAAAAAGAATTTCAGCAATTTGGTAACTGGAAAATTGAACATGTCTAAGGGTAATTCAGGAAGATGTGCTTTGGCATATTTTTTAGATGCTGTAAGTTTTTATCACATTTTTTGGTTTGTTCTACGATTGTTGTTTTTAGTCAAAAAAATGAATTTTATCATTAGGGCAAAATACTCAATGTCAAATCAACGCTGCTTGTTCACGAGAAAACGGGATATATCAAATGGAAACTAATAGATTTTAAAAAAATGCAATGTTGGTTATTACCCAAATCAATCAAAAAGTGCTGACAAGGGAACAAGTCAATACTTTTTGGGAAATTTTTGATAAGGAGTATTTTTTTTAGTAAAGGGGTATTTTATAACTGATTGATAATTTAATTGACCTTTAAGTATTATTTTTAACGTTAGGTGGTTGCAATGATAGGAATTGCGGGAGGGTGTCGACGAAAGAGTTATACATGATAAAAATTAAATGACATAGAACATATGGAAGAAAAGTTAATTATAACAATTCCCCACACAAAAACAAATGTAAAAAGAGTTTTCACAGTCATCGATAACGAAATTTATAAATCCTTTAAACTTGTTTCAAAAATATGTTAGTCTGCGGCCTAAATATATGACAGAATCATTTTTATTTGGGGTATCCCAAAGTCAAATGTGTTTCCCCAAAGGGTAGGAATTCATACCATTGGGAGCATACCGAAAAAATTGCCCAATATCTTAAGGCCAGAGAATCCCAAAGTCACTGGGCATTGCTTCCGGAGAACTTCGGCAACTTTTTTGGCAAATGCCGGTGCCAGTACGTCCATATTAAAGCGTCATGGAGGCTGGAAAAGCTCAGCGGTTGCTGAGAAGTATGTAGAGGATTCCCTTGAAGAAAAAGTTCAGATATCTAGAATGATTCAAAAAGGTGAAACTTTTGTAGAAGTTTTAATAACCAATCTAAAGAACTTACCGGACATCAACCAGTGTTCCAGAAATAAATATTACAGGGAATACACAGTGTAAAAATAACCATAAATGTAAATAATAAATAAAATATTGTTTTCATACCTAACACATCCCCTTATTCAATTATTGTTTTTACTGGCTGTTGTTCATTAAACGGTTTTCATATTATTATTAAAAAACTGTGTAAAATTAGTTTAGGATAAAAAAAAAATGTATATTTTGGGACGCTTCGTTGTTAAAAATGAACAGAATAATAAATGAGTTAAAACGGTACAAAACTAAATTTATTTTCCAAGCATTATTTTTCCAGACGTAATATGTCTTATATTATTTTGTAATATTGATTATACTTTACTAAAACTGGTAGAAGATTCTTATTTCAGTAATAAATCTACCATGGATCTATGGTAGACATTTAAGCCAAAAGGGCGGTCCAAACTTTTTTTTTAAAAAATTTTAGTTACATAGAATCATCAGTTTTGGATGTAATATAATTTTTATATTTTACATTCCCAAAAATTTTAAATTTACTAAAATTGGAGAAAATTTTATTTCAGCAATAATTTACTATAGATCTATATCCCCCATAAAATCTAGGCGTTTTAAAGGGTGGTTCAAACTTTTTACCGATTTTAGTTACATAAAAAAAAACCAGTTTCGGAAAAATATATCTTAAGTTACTTTTTAATATTAAGTTTCTTTACTAAAACTGGTAGAAAATTTTATTTCAGCAATAAGCTACTATAGATCTATGTATAGTATATCCCCATAAAACCTACAAGCTAAGGATGGTTCAAACTTTTTTTTAAATTTTAGTTAAATAGAAACACCAGTTTGGGGTTTTTTATTTCTTAAATTACTTTTAAAATTAATTTTTTTTCTAAAACTGGTAAAAAAATTTTATTTCAGAAAAAAGCTACTATAGATCTATGTATAGTATATCTTTAAAAAAATTTAAAAACTAAGAATGGTTCAAACTATTTTTCTACGGATTTTATTAAATTTTAAAAAAAAGTTTCGGATGTAATATATCTTGAATTATTTTTTAAAATTAAGTTTTTTTTACTAAAACTGGTAGAAAATTTTATTTCAGAAAAACTACGTATAGATCTTTTTTTTTATTATTAGGTAATTACAGGCATTTATTTAATAGAAGTTGTCGGTTTTATTATTCGCCTTTGAAAAAGGATGAAATAGACAAAAATTAAGGGGCATCTACAAATTGTTGTGAAATCGCAAGGTCGCGAACGTTAAGAAACTTTGTATTTCATGGGTTAAAAAAAGTTAGTCACAATTTAATCCCTTCATTACACCTAGCTGACTAGTTTGTGATTCTTGTAGGAAAAAAAATTTTTAGGCGGCCTAATTTTTTGACTGTTTAATTTGTTTTTTTTTTCCGTCACCCCTTTCGCCAAAAAAATTTGATAATTAAACATATGTTATTTACCAAATTTAATTTGAAAAATTTTAAATTTTTAATTTAAAAAAAAAATGGTAATCCTTGGGGAAAACAGGGGTTTCAAATCCTGCGAAGAAATAAATGACATAAAAAAGAAATCGTAACTTAACTTATTTGGCTTTTCCCATTACAAAAAAAGTGATTTAAAAAAAAAATTCAAGAAGTACGTTTTTTTTAAAAGTTGAAGAAGTCTTTTAAAAGGTTTCAACAAAGATTCGACTACTTCCTAACTTAAAACGCAACAGAATTGTTTCAAAAAAATTATATATTTAAACACCAACATTTGTCCATCGGGGGTTCGCCCACATATTCTCCACCAAAAAAGAAGATGCCCAAAAATTCCAAAGGTATTTAAACGCAAAAAAGGGGAAAAATTTGAAGAGATTAGTTGCTTTTTTAATTTTTTTTTAAATTTTTAATATAAAAAAAAAAAAAGGATTTCTAAGATATTGTTGTTTTTTTAATTAGAATGGTTTTTTTAAATTTTTCAAAAATTCCCCCATAAGTTAGTACTTCGAAAACAGTTCGATCTGAACGTGTCTTTTTTACAATGGTTAAAGTTGACACATTGTGTCAAAAAATGATTGACGTTTTTGTTTTTTTCTAAATGTCATTGATAAAAATCCGGAAAATTTGCTAGGCAACACTTCCCGGGCCCCAAGGAAAAAAGCATTTCCCGGGGCTCAAATTGTTAACGTAATTATGTATATACCGGACAGGAAATAAAATTTAATGGTCGCATCTGTTGTTGAAGACCCACATAGAAGTACAGGGGGGAAATAAGCGATTTGCTGAACTTAGGTCAAACTTCTGTGAAGAGAATGTTGAGTGAATAAGTTTCATTCATATCGTGTGCAATTGAATAAACACTTGAAGGACAAGCTTTGAAAATAGGATAAATTTTTTTAATTGGGATCTTGCTCGAATTAGAAGATGTACGATTTTTTAACATTGTATTATTTACCGATGAGGGACATTCCAAAATGGTCATGTAAAAATAATTTACACTTTTACGCCGATGTTAATCCACATTTTATTAGGACTGTTAATCAGCAACAAAAGGTGGAGTATAAATGTTTGGGGAGGCAAAATTTGGGAAAACCCCACATAATTGGAGCCCATTTTTTTTGTTGGACACCTTAATGGAAATATTTTTCAAAATTTTTTAAAGAAGATTTTTATAATCTGCTAGAAAATATACCACTACAACTATCCAGGAAGGATGTGATTTCAGTTAGATGGGGCACCTGCTCATTTAAGTGCTGGAGTACGAAATACTCTGGATGAAAAATTTCCAGGCCGTTGGATCGGAAGAAGAGGACCTGTTCCTTGGCGTCCAAGGTCACCAGATCTGACAAAACTTGATTTTTTCCTCTGGGGATACGTTAAAGAACTGGTTTACAAGACACCCCCAACTACAGCAGCAAATATGCGAGAAAAAAATAACTCCCTTAATGTTACAAAATGTAAATAGATCTTTAACCGACAGATTCAATATGTTTTTACAGCAAAATGGCAGAGTGTTTGCGTATTTAATGAATTAATTGGGTTTTTGTAAATTTATTTGTTACCTTTATTAGTCTTGTGTTTTGAATAATTTTATTTAATGTTAATAAAATGATATAAATTTATTATACAAAAAGGAGTAGTATTATTATGCTACCGAGTATCAATTGTTTCGATTTCTTCAGCAATGCCGCCTACGATATTTCCTAATTTGAGTGTAAGTTTACGGAAAAGCGTTAATATTTCAAAACGATTGTGCGATAGATAAGGCAAACATAATGTTTTCTGAATAAGCACACTTAAAGCTTTTCAACAGCAATATAATATACAGGCTGTTGTATTTAAAAAAATTAAATAAAATAGAATTGGAAAATAGAGATATTTGAATAAATATTTTGGACACCCGGTTTAAATTAAATCAAAAAATGAAGACAGTTTAGGATAAAGTAGGTCAACATTAGATTACATGTAAATTTGTCAGCTAAATTAACAAACAGTGGCGGAGACATAACAGTTTAAAAAAAGTATGTTTTTGACTGATGAAAAAAATCATATCTTGGCAACGCTGCATTCGACCCAATACAAATTTAAAGTTGAATACAGAACCCACAGAGGCTTCATTTGCCACATAAAAACATAGGGTATTCCATTTAAGAAAAATATAATTTTTGATATAACTCTTTTTTGAGGCACCCTGTATACTAGAAAATAATTTTAGATTGTAGCAGAGATGAAATTTTAAAAGTTTTGTTAACAAAATTTTCTTTGAAGTTTAACGGTTTAGTAACTATTTACCGACGCGCGCTTAGTGGACCACCCTGTATATAGAATTTTATCAAAAAAATACGACTTATTTTAAAAAATCAACCTATAAATAGGGTGTCCATTAGGAAATTGTTAATTTAAGTTGTATGTCTTTCGTCTTAATCCAAAATATTTTCTTGAGTATTTTAGGTGAATTCTACGGGAAACAAATAATAGAAACGGCTATTTTACATTAGTGTTTTATAATAAACTTTAACTGAACTTAAATGCAGAGAAGGTGCATATATATTTTTTATTTTTTACTGTGTTATATTGGCTATTAATGCTTAAATTTCTATTCAATTATTTAAATACCAATGCGCATTATTAAGCTTATAATGGAGTTAAATCAACTATGTAAATAACAAAGCAGTATTATTATGTATTTATTATGTATATTTAATTAATTATTAAAATTGTTAACATAACTGTAATTATGCTGTATATACCAGTTTTGTGTATTTATACTAATTT
Organism: Listronotus oregonensis; assembly: GCA_019359885.1. Lineage (NCBI taxonomy): Eukaryota > Metazoa > Arthropoda > Insecta > Coleoptera > Curculionidae > Listronotus > Listronotus oregonensis. The sequence continues at coordinate 10,249 of JAHBCN010004930.1, read as the reverse complement.
ATACTAGTGTAAATTAAAAATTTAGGTTTGAAAAGTCTGTGCAAAAATAAAAACTACTTACTTGTTTGGGGTAAACCTTTTTTATTTTTCTACATAGTCTTCTTTTAGGCTTATACACTACGTCCAACGATGTTCCATTTTGTTGATCCCTTCCAAATAATAGAATTTGTTCAAGTCTGCAAAATATCGATCAATGTCTGCAATTACTTCCTCGTTTGAATAGAATCTTTGTCCTGCCAGCCATTTCTCAAATTGGGGAACAAATAGTAGTCCGAGGGAGCCAAGTTTGGAGAATATGGGGGGTGTGTGCCAAACGTGGGCGTTTTTTGCAGCTCGGTTTTTAAACGGTCCAATAATGATGAATAATATGCACCTGTAATAGTTTTACCCTTTTCCAGATAGTTGATGAGAATTATCTCCTGTGAATTCCAAAAGACAGTCGCCATAACCTTTCCGGCCGAAGGAACGGTCTTCGCTTTTTTTTGGTGCAGATTCCCCCTTGGTAACCAATTGCTTAGATTGTTGTTTGGTCTCAGGAGTATAGTAATAAATCGATGTTTCATCCACAGTGACGAAACGACGCATAAAGTCCTCCGGATTCTTCTGGAACAGCTGCTTTCTCATGTCCAAATGTTCATATAAAATATTATTTACCCATTTAGTCGAGATGCCCACAGCACTAGCAATCTCACGTGCCCTAACTCTTCTGTCATCCATCATCATATCATGGATTGGATCAATGATTTCTGGAGTCGTGACCTCCACAGGCCGTCCAGAACGTTTAGCGTCACTTATGCTCATATGCCAGTCCCAAAAATTTTGAAACCACTTGTAAACTGTTCTAATCAAAGGTGCAGAGTCACCATAATGTTTATCAATCTTCTCTTTAGTCTCCTGAGGCGTTTTACCTTTTATAAAGTAATGTGTAATCACCACACGAAATCCATTTTTTGAAAATCACTCGACTTCCTTGATTTACACGAATACCAAACATAAATAAATAGACCAATATAGCTGACACTTGGTGTGCGTTCATTCAACAGATGCTACTAACTAAACATGACCTCGATACGCGCCGGTGGTGCCATCTCTCGGACTTTGCACGGACTTTTCAAACCATCCTCGTATGATGCCAAAATGAAATAATATTAGTAATTTTAACCTTAAAATTTGTATAAAGTATAACTGATTGCTCAGTTATCTAGGTACTTAAGTATTTTATGTTGTAAAGGAAAAAATTGATCAAGTTGGATTTTTTTGCCGTAAAATATGTCCTTTGACACATTCTCAATAAAAAAAGTAAAGTTGATTGACCACCATAAATGGCAAAAAATGGTTAAAATATAACATTAAAAAATTGCAGCGCTTAGACATAGTTTTTAAATAAAAATATGAAATATACCAAAAATTCGGTATCTGGTAAAAATAGAGTCGATTAAAATCTATGACGTACGCAATCTGTTTGTTAAAATTGAGATTCTTTTCACTTAGTTTGGTTAAATTGCAAAGTGTATTTTTTAAAATGTTTTAATTTTTATTTTTTAAAGTTATTATAACTCTTTAAAGAATTACCTTTCACCTGCATTTGGTAAAGACTATGTTTAAACCTAAGATTTCAGAATCGGTACTTCGTTATTTCTTAAACTAAAGATTACAAACTGAAAGTTTTTTAGGAAGATGTTTTTCAAAAATTTTAAAAAGTCAATATGTTTAGTTACATTCAAAGTGAAAAGAACTTAGTTAACGCGAGAGATACGTCTTTTCAAAAATATTCATACCGAAGACAGCTAAACATTATTACTTTTAAGCGCTTAGAACATATTTAACCTCACTATGGATCCTATGTTAAAGCAATTGCTGTAGTGTATAGTAATAAAAGTTACATCTATATCTAAAGTTTAAAGTTTTCTCATTAGATTGTTTGTTAAAAATTTATTTTAAGTAAAATAACTATGTTTTAAATCGTATTGTTTAAAGTTAAACGGAAAGTTAAACAACTGGAACAAGTCTGGTTTCTTATGAATCCAGGTCTTCTTTACATTCCCAAACTTTCGATCAGGTCTTACTAATGGGGTTTAAAACTTCTTCTTTGGTTATAATTGTTCTTTCCAGTTTCCTTTCTAATCGAGTATACAGTTAGTGTAGATGGTCATTCCTCCAGCTTCTACCAAATAAATGCGGTGCCCCAGGCCAGGGGCACCCACGCTGTTTCTTCTACACATTAACGATCTTCTCTTCCACAATTAATCCCATTCATAGTTTTGCTGACGATAGTACCCTCCACTCTAGTATTCAATTTCTTGCCACCGTGTAATTCTGATTTTTAAAACAAGCAGGTCAATGCAGATATCTCTTTCACAAGACCCCCAAACTTATCTTGGATTGGGGGGCCAAAAATGTGTTCAGTTTAAAGCCCCAAAAAATAGTCAGTTCGCTGTCGCGAAAAAATCTGCGAATGTCATCCCTTTACATATGAGCGGCCAAGTTCTGGGAAAAAAGAGTCGTTTAATCTAGTCGGCTTCTTTTGAGAATAACCCAACTGGGAAAACAAATTTTAACCATAGCTTCGGCAGCTTCAAAAAAATTGGGGTTCCTCTTTTGAGCCAGAAAATATTTCTTTCTTCCAATCTGTACACTCTGTTGTTCCCAAATCAGACCCTCTTTGGAATATTGTTCTCATGTCTGGGGAATGGCGTCCCTACAACACTAGCCTTCTGGACTCCATTCAAAACGAGCTTTTCGTCTTTTAATATCCATCGTCACAGAAAGGCTTCCTTTTTTTGCCCATCGCGAGCTGTAGGGCCCCTGTGCTCTTTTTTATAGGTATTTTCGCTTCTGCTCAGAGGAATTGGCCAGTATTTTTCCCTTCTCTGGCAGCTCCCAACAGAGCAACACGTAGTGCAACTTTTATGATCCTTTACAGTTCGTTACAGAGGCCCCGAACTTCCGCTTTCTTCGTTCCTTTATTCCTGAGTGTCAAGACTAGGGAAACCCTCCGCCCACAGAATTTTTTCCCCTTCTCCTCCCAATCTCCAAAAATTAAGTCCCGTGTAACAAACCCCCTCTCACTACACTGAAGACACCACGGTACGTTAGTACTTGGACATTCGGGGACTGTCCAAGTTTAAAAAAAAAAAAAAAAAAAGTTTAAATAATTTAAAATTTGTTTAAAAATACTTTAGTGTTTACATTTTTATGCCATATAACCAGATTTTTGTCATAAAAATATAACTTATTTATAACTTCACCCCCTACATATTTTTTTAGGCTTTTGGATAAAAAAGAGAAAAACTGCAAAAATAGTAGTATATATAAAATATAAAGTGTGGGGTATAATTAAAAAGGTAGTTTAATTTGCAGTCAACTGAAAAAATAATATATAGAGTGTTCCATTAAAAAAAAACAAGTTTGTGTAATACCTCAAAAACCCACTGAAATCTACGTAAAAATCAACAAAATATTTAAAAAAATATTTTTTTTATCTGTTATAATAACCGATTTACGGAACCCTCGTAAAGTCGACGAAAATTCAAAAATACCCTATATTTCCAAAATGAATCAAGTAGCCTTTAAATTATAATATATTTTTATTCGTTTTAAAAATCCTTCTTAAAAATAAACAAACAAAATTGCTCTCTTACGGTTTTCTAAATACAACCAAAATGCGTCACCCTGTACACTCTCTGGCATGGCGCTGTCGTTCATCACCCATAATCCACAAAATAAACTTTTTTTAGTATTTTTTTACTCAACTTTGCGTCGGTTTCAGTAGTTTTTTTTGCCAGCTTGCTTGTCTCTTAAAAAAGAAGAACTACAAAGTGTTTTACGAAAGAAAAATAATAATTTACATAATATAAAAACGGTTAAGAAGTTATTACGACTAAGTTTTTATTAAAAGTAGAGAAAAGAAAAGTCTCTCTCTAATTACCACTTTTTTTTTATTATTGCTAAAGTAAAATTAATTTTGGGTTTATTATTAATTGTACTGAAGGAGACCGAATTAAGTATGCACAAAAATTATACGCCGTGAAATAAGTTAAACCTTAAAGCTTTTTAAGACGTTTTATATATTTTTCAATAAATTAATGTATGCGTAGTTCTATGTAACCGATAAAAAGTAAAGTTTGAGACTTATGGACAATGAAACTAACAAACAAAAAGTAGTTAAAAAAATCTCAAAAGGAATATGTACTCTAACTCTTTCTCAAACCGGAATTTTCATTTTGATTTTTCTTTATAAATTACTCTTCTTAAAGTCTATTTTGAAATTCGCTTAAATAAATTTTGTATTCGCCTTTTCTGCGAAGAATAGACATATGTTGTACATCGTAATTTTCCTTTTATCGTCCATTTTAGCCCAAATAAACCTTTTAAAGTTGTTCGGTGTCACATGCAGTAACGTTAAATAGACGTTGCTCGCCTCTATTTACGATCTTAGCAGTTAAACTTACTGACTGAAAACCAGCTACTAGTTTTTTTCTCTTTATGATAGTAGTATTATAATAAATGTTTTTACAGCCCAAATTTTTATTATATGATAATTTGTTTATCATTATTTGTTAAGAAAAATCTAATTATGATTTATATGTGATTATTTACTAACAAATTATCCTAATTGCCTTTAAATTTCCTGGCCTAAAAAAATGTAAAATAAAAAAGCCGTTTATTTTTAAATATGTTTGGAAATCTTTTATGTCAACTTTTGAACAATATTTTCCGAAAAATGACAAAGGAGGAGTCAAATGTATCATTTTTCTGAGGGAGCCATAAAACATGTAACTTTTTTAAATATGTATAAACCAAAATAAATAGAATGGACAGGTTTAAACATAAAAAAGAAAAACAAACTTGACAAACTTCTTTTCTTTTTAATATTTAAAGTGAAAATTTACAAAGCGCTTTTTTCAAATTAATGCAATTTTTTCCATCCAAAAATTCTAATTTGCTTTTTTATTTATTATTTTAAAGCAATTACCCTATATATTAAATTATTAAAATATTGAGAGCAAAAGGGTTCTGGAGTAAACTATCTGATAGATTTATATTGAACAGAAAGTTATATGCAAAAAAAAGTTACAGAGTTTTAACACTCTAAAAAAAGTAGCTGGCATAGTAAAAAGTAAAGACGCGTTGTATATCCTTAGACTATACCTGAAGGCATGTGTGTCATACTTCCTGGTATTGTGTTTTCGACTTTACACATAAAGATACATACCGTCAAGTATTATGCTAAGTATATCAGAAAAATTTGTATCAAATAGAACTGCTCCTATATTTAACTTACGGCTGGGCATTTATATATAACATTTAAATATTACCTAAAAAATACTTACAAAAGAAAAAATACATTTGGGCTTATGGATACTTTAGCCATTATTAATTGCTAAGCCTTTTGGTTTTTTTTTTGGATTAACTTAAATTTCTATTAAAATTGATATTTCTTTTTTTTTTAAACTAGGCATATAGTTTGTACATTAGTTTTGCTAACTAAGGATCAAATACACGAAACAAATCACCGAACTAAAAAAAATATCTATTTCTTAATAATAGCACCGTTTTCTTTACCGCTTTTTTTTAAGCATGGACAAAACCATATTGTTAATGGTATAGGACTAAGGTAAATTTTAAATTAGATAAATTACGGCCTTGATGTTAACATATCTTATTTAAAATCTGCTGTAACGAACATATATTTTACAAATACAGAACTAGACGTCTTTGTGTTGCGTAGTTAAAAAGTTGGTTATGTGAACAAGTAAACTGTTTTCTATATACTGTACCTAATTTGGTTTATAAGAAAAAATAAATAAAACAATTTTTTTAAGAATCCTTGGTCACTAAATTTTTATACTTAAGACGATATCTTTAAATATTTTTAGTACTTTATATTTTTGTTTATTTAATATGATATGTCGAATAAAATAGTAATACATTTTTTAAAAGTTTTTTTTTCTAAATATGAGAATTTTGGGTTTACTCCAAAAAAATATTTTTTTAAGTTGACTTGACATGGAATGATAATATGTTTGGCTTAATTTAATGATATTCTAAATTCCAAAATAACTTTATGTTTAACACTTCATACGTTATTATATTAGTTTCTTTTTAAATAGAAACGGTGGGTGTATTTAATTTATTGTGACAGATTTATTTTTTAAAACAAAAACAATGGTTATTGTTTAAAATTGCGGTTCCACCTATTTTTTAGCCATAAAAAATCTAAAAACAGAAAATTTTTTAAGAAAAACCAAAAAAAATTCGGTGTAAATTTTTATTTTTGAAATTAAAAAAAAAAATGGGTATTTATTAGGTTTTTTCTAAATTAAATGCATTTATATGGGTTTAGCAATTTCTAGCGATTCGTTTCATTTTTTACGTTAAAATACAAGTTATTTAAAAAATAATTTTTTTAAATATCAATTTTTTGAGTTTTTAAATTAAAAGAAAAAAAAATCAAAAAATTAACATTTTGTTTATTTTTTAATTATTCCATTTTTTGTATACTTTAGGAATAGAAACATTGGACAACTAAAAAAAAATCATGTTAATTTTACATTCCAAAAAAATTTAGCCGTGATTTTAAACAATTACAGAAACTTTTTTTTTATTTTTTTTACGGTCTAGCTAATTCTTAGCTAGATCAAAGAAATCATATACAGCTAAATTAAAAAATTGCTATACCTACATTAAAAACAAAAATAAAAAATAAAAAAATATTTAAAACAAGACACAAAATGACGGGTTTAAATTAAAAAAAAAATATGGTCAGCTTTCAGGAATTACAAAAACTTAAACATATTGTTAAAAGACTAAAACCTGAATATTTAAAAGTTTTTAGAATTAAAAAAACTTTTTGGATTTGGAATGTTATGTTTTACACTCCATACGTTATTATATTAGTTTCTTTTTAAATAAAAACGATGGGTAAATCTTTAATTTATTGTGACAGATTTATTGTTTAAAACAGAAACAATGGTAATTGTTTAAAATTGCGGTTTCACCTATTTTTTAGCCATAAAAAATCGAAAAATAGAGATATTGACATGTTTTTTTTTAATTTTGTTTTGTCATTATACAACGAATTTACGATTTTTTTAAGAAAAACCAAAAAAAAATTCGTGTAAATTTTTATTTTTGAAATTATAAAAAAATTGGTATTTATTAGGTTTTTGTCTTAATTAAATGTATTTATGTGGGTTTAGCAATTTTTAGCGATTCGTTTTATTTTTAACGTTTAAATCAAGTTATTTATTTTTTTTTAAATATCAATTTTTAAATCTAAATATTAACATTTTGTTTTTTTTTTCTATTAACTCTATTTTTTGTAAACTTTAGGAATAGAAACATTGGACAACTAAAAAAAAATATGTTAATTTTACATCCCAAAAAATTAAAGCCGAGATTTTAAACAATTACAAAAACTTTTTTTTAGTTTTCTACGTTGATCTAGCTATTTCTTAGCTAGATCAAAAAATCATATACAGCTAAATTAAAAATTTGCTATACCTGAATTAAAAACATAAATAAAAAATAAAAAATATTTTAAACAAGACACAAAATGACGGGTTTAAATTCAAAAAAATATGGTCAGCTTTCAGGAGTTACAAAAACTTAAACATATTGTTAAAAGACTAGAATCTAAATATTTAAAAGTTTTTAGAAAAAAAAAAATTCAAAATATTTTTTTTTGTCTTAATGCAGCTCACGAAGGCATGTATAAAGCTTAAGTACAAGATACCGTGGGTGCTGAGTTTTTAAATGTTTAACCCATTTGTCCTCAGGGTCCAAGGACCGAAACATAGAAATGTAGCCTTAAACATCATCTTTTAGGCAGCGTGGTATTGTCATTATGCGCATTATACAAAAACTACGATCTTTGAACGTGGATTTCGAACTACACCCAACATCACGTGACCTTTGTCGGATGGTCACCCTAAAAATTTCTTCTTTATTTGGTTTTTTAACCCGACCGATCTGATGTTTACAAATTTTCCCAGAATTATTTCTATTTTCTTTAATTATTTAAATAATCTAACAATATTCTTTAAATTATTAACTTGAGATTTTTTGTTCCTTTTTTTTATTAAATGAAAAAAAAGTTAAGTCCGACTTTAAGTCTTTTTTAAAAAATATCATTATTTGTCTTTAACAAAAAAATTTGGGGATTGGGTCCAGCTTAATAAAAATTTTCGGGAAAAATCACAAATGCGGGAAGCCGGGAATTTTCCGTTACTGTTGGAACTAACAAAAGAAACCTAAAAGAGTTTATTTTTAGTAATGGAAAACAAAAAGGCCCAAAATACAGTATAACAACGGATTTCTAACAGCGTATAAAATTTTGGTGTAAAACCACTTTATTTTTTGATTTACATATAGTAAATTTTTTACTTCTCTCTTCTTTATACTTAAAAATATATAGTGACATATGTTATTAATATTATTACAACATCAGATATTTATCTTAAAATAAAAATATCTTTAAAAAAGCTTTTTGAATAGGCTTTTAATTTTTTTTTACCAGTTTTAATTATGTTATAGGTATGTTTGTTATTCAGAAATAGTTTACGTTAGTGTACACTTTTTATACACACCTAGTCCTAAAATACAGCTCTGTTAAAAATTTAAAGAAAAACTTTCGGGAAAAACGCTTAAGTTTAAAAAAATATATATTTATATATATATATATATATATATATATATATATATATATATATATATATATATATATATATATATATATATATATATTTTATATATATATATATATATATTTTATATATATATATTTTATATATTTTTAAAAATATAAAATATATATAAAAATTTGGGGTAAAAAAATATATAAATTTTTTGGTGCCTAACAACATCCGTTAGAAAGTTTAAAACTGAGTATTCCCCGGGGAAATAAAAAAAACCAAATTTTGCGATTTCGTTTTTTTTTTTCTGACGTTATTTAAAGAAATGGAAAAACAAAAGACACTTTCTCTGGCCACTTTTAAGCTCTACAAAACGGTTGAGAGATTTTCGTACGACGTTCTTTTGTAAAACCCCTCATCAACTTTTTTTTTTTTAAATACGGCCCTCAATTGTTTATTGTTTTTTTTAAGCAGTTATAATCCCAATTACAATGATGTATAACACTTAATATTTTTCTGTAAAAAAAACAAATTTTCCCTAAGAGACAATGAGTAAGACAAGGAACGCACATCATTTTTATAGGGGCTTTCCCATATTTGTTAAATAAATATTAAGTGTTATACATTTTTTTTAGGGGTAATAGATTTTAAAAAAATTAAAAAAAAACCCCGGTTCTATTTAAAAAAAAAGTTGAATGGTTTAAAAAAACAAATGAGGAAAAATCCTCAACGCTGTTTTTGAGCTTAAAAGGGCCATAAGAAATTTTTTTTGTTTTTATATCTCTTTAAATAACGTAAAGAAAAAAAAAAAAACAAATCCCAATTTTCTTTTTTTCCGGATATCTCCGGAAGTACTAAATTTTACAACTTTCTAATGGCATGTTGTTAGGCACCTAAATGCCAAGCCATAATTTACCGACTTCGTATCCTTGGTTTTCCCCGAGACCCCCGGGGATGCACTGATTCGGCACCCTGTATATATATATAAAAAAAAAAAAAAAAAAAAAAAAAAAAAAAAAAAAAAAAAGGGGTCCCCGAAATTTTATTTTAAATTTGCAAAAAAGCCCCTTAAAATTGGTTTTTTAAAGGTTACCATTAAGAAAAAAAAAAATTAAAAAATCTTACGGCCTACCGGCATTTTTTTTTTTTTAAAAAGTCACAAAATTCCCATTTTCAAGAACCGGAAAAGGGTTTTCTATCATGAAAATATTTTATTAAATTAAATGAAATCGTAATCTCTGTATCAAAACGCTACTTTGATACCTCTTGCATACCGTGAAATTTTGATGATTTTTTAGGTTAATGTTAAAACCCCCCAAACAGGGTCTTTTAAAATTAAACCAGGGGCCCCAAATGAAAAATATTTAATTAAATTTAAAATAATAACCTTTTTAAAAACCAACTTTTCATCCTTTTGTAGCTGTAGCCAAAATTTTGTTAATTTATTTAGAGTTAATGTTAGGAACCCCTGAAAAGGCCAATTTTAGAAACTTTAAGAACCGGTAGAGGCCTCAAGATGACAAATATATAATTATATTTAATGATAATCTCTGTAACTTTTGATAAAATCCCCATACACGGACGGGACAGCCTAATATACAGGATGATTTCTG
>JAHBCN010004929.1:0-59687 GCA_019359885.1 Listronotus oregonensis | reverse complement strand
GGAGATGAAGAGCGAAGAAGGGTTTTTTGGGGTTTTTAAAATTTAAAAAGAGCAAAAACGATAGGAATTTTTTTAAGAAATATTTGTTTTACCGAATGTACATTCGCCCCCAACAATAAAACAAATGTTCGAATTTTGGGGGTTTTAAAAAGAAGAAAATGAACATTGTTTTCATACTGGACACAATATCCCCAAAAAGCAAATGTAGGTATTGGGGGGAAAATTATCGGACACCATATCATTCCCCCCTTTTTTTTATGGACTATAACCTGACAGCGGAAACCTATTTGGACTTATTTAAAAAATCAAATTGGCCCCCCCCTTTTGGGAAAAGAAGTTGTTCGGGAAGATCAAATGATCTGGTACTAAAGGGATGGTTGCCCCCTTAGTGCCCGTATGGTTAGAGAGCCCCCGGAAAATGCTTTTAACGGCAATATTATTGGTCCAGGGGCCAGATACTTTGGCCAGTCAGGTCACCTGATTTTTCCCCCAAAAATGATTTTTCGTGGGGTCACTTAAAAAGTGTCTTTTAAATAAAAGAAAAAAATTTGGGAATCTTAACCAGCTACAAAACGCTATTTCTTTTTAAAAATTTTAAAAAATTTTTTAAAATTAAACTAAGCCACGTTAGAAATTAATTTTATGATCGGTTGGAATATTGTTTAGCTGTTAAAAAATTATTTAAATATTTGTTTAAATTTAAATTTTTTTTTTTCATAATTCTCTTTTTTTTTAAAAAAAGTTATTGTATTTTATTTCACTTTTTTTTTTCCACACCTAGTAAAATATTAAGAGTTCAGTTCTTTTTTTTTCGGATTTTTTTTCGATCTTCCTTTTTAAAAACATTTACAATTATTTATTGCGATTGCTTTCCCCCCAAAATTTACTGACAATACGTCTAATGGTTAAAATTGATAGGCTTAAGGGGAAAAAAATTAATAACATTTCAGATACTGCTATTGGTTTAATTATATTCTAATATGATTAAATTTTTTTTTTAATGATCGATAGTAATAATAGTTATTAGTTAAACTTAATTGTTACATTAAATAAAAGGTTTGATAAAAAATAATGTTAACTTTAAATGTAATGGTTGTGAGATTGATGAAACAAAAAAAAAAAAATTCCTTGTATTTTTGTACGTCAGATTTGACAAAGCCTTATAACAAATTGTTGGCTGGTGGGGGGGTGTCTGTTTTGGTTTTACCTGAACTAAAAATTTTTGGTAATTTTGCAATTAATTTAATTGAATAATTTAACTTATTAAATTTTTTTTAAACTTGGCACCAGGTTTTTCAGATTGGTCTTTTCAAAAGTTATGTTACATTTTTTCTCCAAATGTACGGGGGGCTAATTTAAACCCCCCCTTAAAATTTAAATTTTAAATAAATAAAACGTCGCATTGGGTTTTTCTGACAGAATAGGGGGGGATAATAATGCAGCTTTTCGGTAATAACTCAAGAACTAATTAGGATATCGAAATGCTGTTTTCATCAACTTACTTTTTCATGCTATTTTTAATTACTTTTTCATGTTATTTTTAATGGGCTTATAACAATAATAAGCATTTAAATTTTAAAAAAAAAGACATAATTTAGAGTAAAGGAAGAAATTTTGGGGAATACTAGTTTTTTAAAAACATTATATAACCATGTGTTTTATAGATATAAGAATGGAAACTACATAAATATAAACTTTTTATTAAAAAAACGTTTTTAAAAATCAACAGCCTTGTTCTCCTTTAAATGCAACAAATTTTGGTTTATTTGTAAAAAAACGCAAAGTGGTCAATTTAGCGGGGTGAAGGTAATTTGGACTGGGGGATTCCAAATTACATTCACTTTTAATTTTTTCATTTTTGTACTGTTATTTTTAAAACTATTGCACCTTTTTACTGTTTTTTTTTTTTTTCTTATGTACTACTATTTATTTTTTTATATTTAAAAATTATATATTGTTTATCTATTAATTCCCGCAGAAATAAAAAAAGCATCCAGAGTCATAGCCAGCACATTCACTATGAACCCAGCCTTCGATATAAAACATTGCACCCACTCCCTCCCCTTGTATCTTCTGTATATTTTCCATCAAAAAAAGAAACATGCACAATTTTCCCCCCTAGGTCGTTTACATTAATTTTATAAGTAGTTAGTTCATCTTCTGACTTATCAGATAGGGGAAATTTCCCCCCCACTATCAGAGTCTGTGCTTTCTTTACATAATATTTTTCTTTTAGTAGCCTTAGCTGTATTTTTCCCCTTTTCCCCTTTTAAATTTTTTTTTACTTTTTTCCTTTACCTTTTTCCCTTGCCTTTATTTTCGTTTAAATTTTCATTTTCTGTAACTTTTTTCAGTTTTGCAGTCCTTTTCTTTTCTGCTTCTTCCATTTCCCCTTTTTTTAAAAGGGGGAACTTGAAATAATTTCAGATTTTCCAACCTTGCGACCCCGATTAGATGTACGTTTCTTACATTAGGAACTGGCGAGATATGAAATGGTGTTACAATGGGACTGCTGTGAGAAGGCCCGGGGACGTTTTTTTTCTGGTAAATAAAACGATCTGAGAGCTGGATTGAAGGACTTTGGGTCAGTGTTTTCTTGACACTTGTGGACTAGGTGGTTTTGAGGTCGTTGCGATTCATAGTTTAATTGTTCTCTTTGACTGGCGAAATATTTAAAGAATTTTGGTTGTAATAGGGAAGGGACCGATTGGACATATCACTTTCAACTTGTGGACTATCTAGGGTTGAATTACGTGGCTTTGAAGTTATGGAGGTAGGTTAGGAGTTTCGATATTTGCAGAAAATTTTGTTGATCCTGTTCTAGTAATTCTTCCGAAATAATCCGTTTTGAGCAGCTGCGAGATAATCTTTTTTTGAAAACGTATGTTAAACGGATAAATTCCCCCGACACAAAGCCTTTGGTCATTTCTCCTGTCTGGCATTTGCGATTCTTTTCCAAATAATTCAGCAATATCGTAAGGTGACAATGGTCTGTTGTTTGCGCGTAACCACATACGTATTTCCTCACTGTAATAGGTTTTTAAAGGGGTCCCATGGTTTATCCATGGGTTAATTTTTGGGGTGCAGGGGGGGGTAGCGACACTAAGGTCACATGATTTTCTCGTGCTTTTTCTATAAGTTCTATGTTTTTGGACTGAATTTCCAAAATAAGAGAAGCACTGGGGAGGCTTCAGTCGGTTTTACATAGTCAATAAAATGTTTTTTGGAATAAATGAGTCTGTATCCAGCCAGAAGGATGTGCTCTTCCGATTGATCCTACAGGTGCTCCTTTCATTAAAAGATCGCTCATATTTTTTCTGGGAAATCATCATTGGCGGCACAAAGATTCCAGCTGGGCTCATACAAGTCACAATTGTAATGAGCGACCTCTTTCAGCGGATGTCAGGGCGCCAATCTGATTCTTGCCACGTCGAGCTATAATTTTTGGGCACCTGCTTTGGACAATAGAAGCCCGGTCTCATCTACATTAAATATCCTACTTGCTGTGAACCCTTTTTTTCATAAACCTTTCGAGATTGTCATAAAACCCATCCATGTTGGTTTTGTAAATCCATTTGCTCTAGCAAAAGAGGTACCAGTAGGTTTTCGCATTGAAAAATTTGCTTGTGCCTTGAGAGAAATCCCTTTAGCCAGTACCTGCCAGTCTTTCATCATGAAACGGATGCGGCACGTTATTTTTAACAGCAAGTTGATATGCTAGTCTTCGCATATCCATTTGGGTCAAGCCATACAATTTTTTCTTCCATAAGAAGGGCGTATTTTACCAGTAACTTCTCAAAAGTTTCATCAAATACTGGCTTACGACCAATTTTTGCACTGATATCGTCTTTCGTAATAATTTTTTCTTTTGCAAGCCTGAAAAGCTAGTTCTAGGTACATTATAATTTGTGCTGCCTTCAAATACCCCATTCTTTTTCTTGAACAGCTAGTATTGCAGCAGCCATATCTTCAGGATTATACTTCCTTCGTTTTTTGTATTTTGGAGACGGAGTAGACATTCTTAAAAAAAAATAAAAAAATAAAATGAGCTTTCGTTTATTCAGTATCTATTTAAGTTAAAGGGGGTAAACCTAAGTTAATAGAATGTTTTTTAAATCATAAATGATCTTTTAGGTATCAAATTCATTCATGTCATTAAAAAATCGACAGATTTACCATTATGCACATATTTTGGAATATTCCAAATTAACTACACCTTTTATTCCAAATTGGCAACATAACCCCATTTTATTTATTTTTTTTTTTATAAAAAAATTTAGAATTAATTCAAATTAAGCACAAATTTCAATAAATAACATACCAAACTATAGAGCTCTACTTGTAAAAACACATGATGACAAATTTTTATCGAGATATAAGCAGATAATATATTTTCTTGAAAAACTTTACGGACAACACTTTCACTTAAATGACCCAATGATAAATAGATAGGAACCTTATATATTTGTTAGGAAAAACCTGATTCGATGTTTTTTGATGGTGGAAAGTATGTAAGATAAAGTATTCCAAATTACCGAAGATTCAAATTACTTCCTTTACTCTATAACTTTGACACAAATCAGTCTCTGGGGATAAAACAAAAAAAATATTAATACCAATATTTTATCTTAAGCCCTAATAAAAACTCTTTTAAACAAAACCTAGTTCATCAAAATCGGTTAAGCCGAAACAAAGTTATTCAATTTTTTTCAAATGTATTCGCTCTTCCCCCCTCCCTATATTTGACAGGTTACGGAAAAACGCATAAAAAAAAAGTTTTCTTATTTCACATAGCTTGTAAAAAAACTATCAACGACATAAGTTAATATGGCATATTTTTAAATAATCCGTGATTTTAATTTTGTTCTTAGTTTTACGCCTTCTAGCGGCAGAATTAGAAACTTGAAAATAATTTTCAGCATTTTCTCGAGGCCGATTTTATTATAAATACTTTTTTCCGAAAGCTATGCGATGAAGGGTTCTCGAGATATCGCCGGAGGACGACCTTATAAGAACACCCGTAGTAAAAAGCGTGGGGTGTACTTTACTATATTTGCATATAAGTCTAATTTTGTAAATAGCTACCATTTAAATAATTAATTGACGCTTTTTGACTGAATTATTTGTTATATAACAATACACAGGCTGTCCCAGAAGTAATGGAACACAAAGCACCAGCAGATTCCTTAGGTCAAAATATGCAATTTTCGTAAACTTGCCTCATTCCGAATTGATAATAACTATGATACAGGGTATTAAACTTTTGATTTTGTTTTCGTTTTTTTGTAATAATTTTTTAACTAAATGACATAGCGGTACAAAATTGGGATCTGGTTGTTTAAGGCAAGAAATTTAAATTCGTTTATGCTTTAAATGTTGCTACTAGAGGGCGCCTACGCTACGGCCTACCCCACTTGTTTTAGATAGCATAACTTTTTTGAGCCAAGTATATTGACCTATTAATTAAAAAATAAGTTACTATAAATCCCTCTGCATTAAAAATGTATGCTTCATTTAAGTCTCTAGGAACAACTGTTTTCAAGATAAACGCACTTTTAAAGGAACCCGCAATTTTCTTATAGAAATGAAATTTCGCTAATTGTTTTCAAACTTTGCATATTGATAATTCTTAACACGCTGATAAAAGTCTCCACGGGCACAAATCCCGCAAATTCCTCTAACCCCTTTAAAATCACCCCTTAATGTCCCCAGTTCCCCAGTCCCCCGTCGAGACTTTTGATCAGCGTGTTAAGAACTATCACTATGCAAAGTTTGTAAACAATTAGCAAAATCCCATTTTCTATAAGAAAATTGCGGGGTCCTTTAAAAGTGCGTTTATCTCGAAAACAGTTACTCCTAGAGACTTAAATAAAGCATAAATTTTTAATGCAGAGGGTTTTATAGTAACTTATTTTTTAATCAACGGGTCAATATACAAGGCTTAAAAAACTTATGCCATCTAAAACAAGTGGGGTAGGCCGTAGCTGACGCCCTCTAGTAGCAACATTCAAAGCATGGACGAATTTGAATTTTTCGCCTCAAACAACCCCAATACCCTTAATTTTGTACGGCTCGTCATTTAGTTAAAATATTATAACGAAAAAAGGAAAACAAAATGAAAAGTTTGACACCCTGTATCTTAGTTATTATCAACTTTGGGATAAGTTTACGTTAATTGCATTATTTCGACCTATGGAATCTGCTGTTGCTCTGTGTCCTGTTACTTCTGGGACACCCTGTATATGATATGTTTTTATTAAAAATTGATTTATTTTGTTAATAACCCAATTTTTATTTTATTCTTATTCCAAATTAATTAGTCGTAATTGATTATTGGACTTTCTATCACGGTAACACGAACTCTTTATCCTTAAAAAAAAATCTACTTTTTAATTTGGTTTGCTACAAAAGAGTGTTTATTTAGTTTTTTTAACTATAATATATTGTTTTTACTTTCGTCATTTTTAATGGAAAATGGCCAAATTATAGAGAAAATAACGCTCTCCGCACGTCAACCTATAATCGACAACGCATAGTAGGCCTTGTTCCGATACGCTTTTTTAATAATTCTATTTCAAATTTTGAATTATGCCCCTAAAAATTCTTATAGCCGAAATACTAAACTAAATAAAAAACTGGTTTGAAAAAAGGCCCGATGCATGTAAGCTGCGAGGGCTAAAAAAAGCGAAAAAACCAAAAAACACGATTTTTTCGAGATGAAAAAAATGTTAATGCCGAAACGATGCATAAAGAAAATATGAATTTAAGAAATATGACGGTTTTAAATTAAGAAGATATACGGGGCCTGGCCGTTTGATGAGGTATTTTGGAAATGTGTTTTCGTGTATTAAGAAAAGGAATAAAAATGGGCGAGACAAAAGTAGTAAGGTTTCTTAATTTTTAACTTATTTTAAGATCATATTCATCAAATTTTGACGACATACCGCGTTGAAAATTGTTAGGACAGTTAACATACCGGTTTATTTTGGCGAGAAGCGGTAACGTAGGGGAAGGTGTTATGACGTCAGTGTCAACGTCATTACTTTGTACCCAGTATCTACCGCTATCGCCACTAGTTAGGAGGAGCGTTAATAATGGTTATGTCAAGTGTCAAATTAAAATAATGGAGGATTCGCGGCTTTTCTATTGTTTTCGTTCTTGTGATGTTTTTCTGCTAGGGTTTAACAACTATTTGGATTGCAGATTTTTCGATTAATTAGCTAATTCCCAAATGGATGAATAAGAGCAATTATATTTAATTCATAAAGGAAAAGATTTACTTGTTACAGTTGACTTGTAAACAGCTAATATCTTATTAAATGGAACACTTGAATTATACAATATCTTTTTGTTTTATTTCTTAACTCTCCAAAGACCTTTAGATTAGATTAGATTATTTAAGCGGAGATGGCGAAAAATGACCTCCACCACTGCAACCTTACCAGATTTATTGTGGTTTCTCTTATCGTTCTTTAGAGTACCTTGTCCAAGCCCGTCTTCTTAACTAGACTCCAGAGTCTCGACACTGGCCACTCCATATAACTTGCCGGTTTTGGCTTCTCCTCCCCAAGCCTAGTAAATCTAAGCCTGCATAGTGCTTCGCAATGGCACCACACATGTAAGGCTGTTTCTTCAGCCTCCTGGCAGAACCTACACAGGCTATCCTCCACCAGGTTTATTCTTTCCAGGTGCTTGTTGAGTTTAAAATGTCCTGTTAGTTGACCTACCGTTATCCTTACGACCTTACGGCTGTGGCTCAGTAGGTCCGATGTAAACTTGGCCGAGCGGGTCTTAATGAACTGCTTTGCCTGTCGTTGTCCCAGTGTTTGTACCCACCAGCTTTGAAACTGTCTGTCTACCCAACTCTTAATAGATGCTTTGAAGAGACCTGCCGAGATACCGCAGAATGGCTCCGGGCCTATCATTTCCGCGGCTGATCCTCTTTTGGCTAGGTCGTCGGCCTCTTCGTTGCCTGGATGGCCCTTCCAAAGACCTTACATTTAGATTTAAACTTAAAAGTGTATTAAACGAATAGTATGTAAGTTGACACATGCTTGACATACATAAACCGTTTCATTTTTGCGAGAATAGGGTGTGAAACACGGTTAGAATGGAGGGGGAAAGAACTGCTATCAACCAGTAGTTAAAAACGGTATGACGCCAAAAAATCCTTATTGCCATTGTCAAACCAGGTATTCGTACAGTTGGATCAGTATATAAATGAACATTCGGTGCTCTTTGAAAAGAAAAAAAAAACATAAAAAGTAGCTAAAAAGGATTGATGTAAACTGGCGGCCGCCTTTGCTTTTTTATGGACTATTTTAAACACATTATAAAAAGCAAAGGCGGCGGCCAGTGCAAATTAAACCTTTTTAGCTGGTTTTTATGTTTTATTTTCTTTTTATTCTAATACTGATCCACTATAAACATGTAGGCAAAGTTTCGCCCTGACGCACACAGTGCGTATATTACACGAAACGTTTCAGCGTGTTTTCTCCCCTGATATTGGGTATATAAATTCAGATAGGTATTTTTATTACCTGTGACACAATTGAGAAAGTTCCGTCAAATGATTTTTGAAATATTTGACTAAGATCAAAATTATGGGGCACATTCCGAGGGAGTAGAAACTTAAAATTTGGTACGTAAGCAGGTTTTAGGACACAAATAAAGAAAAATTCTAAAAACTGCACATTTTTACTCGGAGCGTCCTGAAAAAGAGACGGTACCTAATATCGCATATTTAGGGGGTATTTTGGAAGTTTACAATCTGATTGAATCTGAGTTTGTGAGGTAATAATTTTCTTAGAATTTAAAAGCCAAACAAAGTTTTATTTTATTCATTGGACTAAGGAAAGAAAGAAGAGATCCTATGAAAGCACTTATGTAAAATAAGGGTCAAGTTCCTATCCAAAAATTTCGGTATCCTAAAGTACTTAGATCTAGAAGTTTTGTCCACAATTTGATTTTAAATAAACTACATATCTAACCCATAGGGGGCACGAGTTAAGGGTTATATGACCGCGTTTTTAAATTAGAGGTGTCCACGTAAAAATATATCGATATTTGTATTTGATATTAAATATCGGAACGCGACATCGATTTTTTTCGATGTATTATTTGAGAACATCGATATTTTTTCAATATCGAATATTTTTCACAAAAGTTGTGCTTTTCTAGTAAAAAGCAGAAAGTTTGTTGTCGTTTGTTTCGTATATGTGAAAGTATAATCAGAGACCAGAGTAGCATAGTTATACTAGTAGTGTAATAATAATTATTTTCTATGAGTGTTGATTTAATAAACGTGTACTACTAAGACAGGGGTGAGATGATTTATACATTAGTGAAGCAAAGGCAAATTTTTAAAACTTTTATGGTTTTTTGTTAAGTATGTATATAAAAAGAGCTTCACTGAGCGAAAAATTTATACGACAATTATTTAAGCATTTTTTTTAATGTTCAATAAGGATGAAAGTTTTTTTGTTAATTAACAATTGTCTTACTCGTTGAAAAATTACTTTACGTTAAATTTTTAACGGGAATAAATTTTTTTGAAGTGTTCTGAATACACCATAATTTTTTAAAATTTTCAATTAAAATTTAATAGCCTAAAAAAATATATTTAGTGTGACGTACTCGGTTTTGATACCGAGCGCGAAAACAAAAATGTTGGGGTGAGGCCTATTTTCAGCGTTAAATTAAATTTATAAATAATGAGAGTTGAACTTTTTTATCGGAAATTTCCTTTTCTTCAAGGATCTTTTTCCCATCTATCGCTTTCTCTTATGGTTTTTGTTTTATCATCAAAAATCTTCAAAACGCATTTCTCAGATTTGCATTCCGTGTCAAATGAGCTATCGCTTTGATTTTTCGAAGCCTTCTAACTATTTTTCGCAGGAAACACTCATCTACACTAGACTAAAAGCAGAAGCCTGAAACAAAAAAATAGTGGATGTCGCACATTAAAAGGTTTAGGAAAATAGGGCAGGAAAGTACAGGGTTATCCAACGAGAACTAGACAGGCCGATTTTTTGACTCTACCTGTACTTTTATAAAAAAAGTGAAATAGCCATCATATATAATTTTTCCCTCCGAATCCGAAAATGATTAATGTAAAATAATTGAATATCAAATAAAACTGCTAGGGGTCATTTTGATATTTTTTTAAATGGAATATTTTTATGTGATTATCCGATTCCTCGAATATCTTTTGGTCTAAAATGATATTTTTTTAATTCAAAATGGTCCATTTTCTGCACGTTTAAATCGAAAAAATTTTCGTCTACCGTGTCATTAACACCTGAAATATTGATACGGATACCTGTTCACTCTTTAAAGGTAGTGTCATTCAGACAACTAAAAAAATAAAATTTAAAAGTTGTTTATATTTTTCATGAATTAGGAACAAATAACGTTAAAAAATGAAATATTTATTAGAAGATACAATTCTAAGAATTAAGACTCTATTTGTAGAATAGATACAAAACAAATATAAAAACAAAATAACATATAAAACAAATACCCCATAAGAAAAAACTATAAATTAAACTTAAGAACACCAGACATCTTAAGAATATAAATGTTCGATATGTCCTCCGTTGTTTTCGAAACAGGACCGATGCCCCCTTTTTCGTTTTTCCAGAAAGTCTCTCATAATATTGTAATCCTGGTTAAGTCTGTCAATTTCATTTACAAATTTTTGCTGTAGCTCATCGATATTTCTATTGGGCCGTTGATAAACTACGTTTTTTAAATGGTCCCATAAAAATGTATCCATTTGTGTGATATCTGGGCTATTGGGTGGCCAATGAAGTGTTCCGTTACGGCCAATCCACTCGTTGTAACGCCGATTCAAATATACTACCACGTCTCGAACGGCATGAGGTGGAGCGCCATCTCGCTGCCAAATAATATTATTGTACATTTTCAATGGCAATCCTTCCAAGAGGTCCTCAATATCGTATTGAAGAAACTGAAGGTATCTTTGGCCTGTTAAAAAGCTACGATAAAATAGCGGTCCAATAATCTGATTTCCTAACATCCCACACCAAACATTAAGCGAGCTCCTACCTTGAAACTTTATCATTTCATATTTATGAAGGTTAGCTGCTGCCCAGTAATTTGTATTTCTCCGGTTGTATATTCCTGATGTTGTGAATAACGCTTCATCAGTCCATAATATTTTATTGTATAAGTTTTTGTCCTCGTCTTGCTCTCTCATCAACATCGAAGCGAACAAATCAAAAACGAAGTTCTTTTTGTTCTTGAGTTAGATACTAAACGGGAAGGATACAATATGGTTTGATACCAAATTTTTTTCAGAATTCTTTGAACTGTTCCATAACTGACCTTCGGAGCTCTAGGCCATACCTTACTTCTCGTACTGATGAGAAATAGAACTCATCGGATTTATCCTAAAATATTGAACAATTGCTCGATTTCTTATGTTTTGTCTTCTTATATTTCTTCGCCTATCTTTCAATGTTTTTGTTTCTTCAAATAGAGTCTTAATTCTTAGAACTGTATCCACTGAAATGTGGCATTCCATTTAAAAAAAATATCAAAACGACCCCTAGTAGTTTTATTTGATGTTCAATTATTTTACATGAATCATTTTCGGATTCGGAGGAAAAAATTATATATGATGGCTATTTCACTTTTTTTTATAAAAGTACAGGTAGAGTAAAAAAGCGGCCTGTCTAGTCCTCGTTGGATAACCCTGTACAAGGAAAACATAAATATGTGTTTCTTCTAAATAAAAAATATTTGACAAAAAACCAAACGTTAAATAGATTACATTTATATTTATTTTAAATAAGTAACAATCCCCTCTAAATTAATAACTTCTTTACATAAAACAAATATTTATTTGCAAGCAAATATTTGTTTGGCCCATTCCAAATTCCATTTTT
Source organism: Listronotus oregonensis (assembly GCA_019359885.1). Classification (NCBI taxonomy): domain Eukaryota; kingdom Metazoa; phylum Arthropoda; class Insecta; order Coleoptera; family Curculionidae; genus Listronotus; species Listronotus oregonensis. The sequence continues at coordinate 47,775 of JAHBCN010004929.1, read as the reverse complement.
ATTTAATTTAAATAAATTCTCAGTGTACCAACAACTATTTCACTCCCGTGTACCTCATAATAAAAACAACAAAACCAAGACCAGCGAACAAATAAACTGCCATGTAAAACCGGGCATATGCCCCTAATCCCAAATCTGGCCATTCATTTCGAACACAAAGAAATATAAATTTCTTAAACTCAATAATTAATAATTCTTATTCCATGCACGGCTATCTGCGATGTTAATCTTTACCGCGAATATTTTTAAAGTTGAAAAATCCAGTTTCGGATTGTAAATGACCGATCCGACACATAAAAGAAATATAAATTCGATAATTACAGCATTTCGAGCCGAATTCGCGGTGATTTTTCATTTTCAGAAATCGAAAACAAGATAAAAACTGAAGTAGATTGGGTTTCGAGAAATTTGCTGGTTAACTTCTCTTTTAATGACGCTTATTGCAAGTGCTTAGTGGCACAGATATCCGAGCACCCAGTAAAACGTTTTTTTTCTAAAATTATATGTAAGGTCCTTTTTTTACTAACTGGAAAATGCTTGTTCCTTATTTTATACAATTCATGTCATTACACAGGTTCACAAAAAAAGTGGGGTGTGCTGGGTGTCGGACTAAGATTTTCTGGCGTATTTTTTTCCGCTGAACACTAATCTGAAGTCAAAATTGGGGGTCAAATAGCAAAAAATCGAGAAAAAGCCGAAAAACCTATAGTGTACAGTAGGCTGGAGCGAAAAAATGAAATTTTGATTTTTACTTGCGGCTAGTTTCTAAAAGTTGCGTATTAATGAGAAGGTTTATTTCCCAAAATTTCAATTTTTTTCAAAAATAGCTTCAGGTGCCACATTAAACTTAAAATTTAAGAAAAATGCGAATATTTAGAAAAAACGTAAATTAAACAAAATATTTTTCTTTATATAATAATTAAATATATTTCTTCAAAAACCTTATCCTAAATATGAAATATATTTAGTTAACTACCACATTTGGCAACGCCGCTTGTCTACGCACACTTTTTGATATTTATATTCACGATGTCCTAATAATCTTTTATTGCAATTTGCGATTTTTTTCCTCGTACCGTGCAGTGCAGTGCGCCTCTTAGTGTTAAGTGTTGTGCGAAGTGCGAGTATATGAGTGATGCCCAAAACGCGAAAAAACGTGTCTTGACATGTTTTTGGGGCTCCAAAACAAATGTCTGTAACGGTTTTACCGACATATGAGACTGTTATGAAACATTATTAATTTGTTCGTTTTGAAATCTCACAAAACAACAAACCTTAAGAGTCTATGGAATAAAGCTTGCTTGCCGGTTTTCAGCGATCGTCGGATTTTCCAGATGCTTAAAGACTATCATTCAAAATTTAGAAAAATCAAAAAGTTTCCTATATCTCGAAAAAAATTCATAATCAAGTTCTTTTTTAGGGAACGCTAAAAATAAACTTTTTGATATCCATTACTGTAAGTGTAACGATTTTAGTTCTTGTCCCTGCAAAGAAAAGGTCCCTGTAACTGAACGAGAGTTCTTAAACGACCAAATACATTTGCGGCAAATGGTAATTGAAGGAGTGGACTCAATAGCAACACAATTAATAAAGACAAAAATGGAAACAAAATTAAAAAGCGAAAAACGCGGAATTTGAAGTAGTTCTTCAAGTGGTCAACCACAGCTCCCTATCAAGATGGTGCAAACTAAGCTTTAAACTCTAATTTCAAGTGAAAGCGGAAGCAGTGTTTCTGATAACAGCGATCCAGAGTTTGTATTGAAATATAATCATTTCTCAGCTCAGTTAGATCTAGATCAACCTAGCACATCTCAAATGAGAATCAATTTGGATAAACTGTCTGCAGTGTGTGATTGAATTGGCGTCTTAGATCGATCGGCAGCAATGATAGCTAGTGCAGTTCTTTATGACTTGGGGATATTAAGTCAAAATGACAGATCCATAGTAATTGATCGCAGCAAAAATAGAAGAGAACGAAAAAAAAAGGTTGTTATACGTAAAAAACTTTAGACGAGAAAAACTAAATGTGCAAGGTAGCTGTAGAAGAACATATTGTCGTAGTGAAAGAACCTGGATCCGAATATTTAGGTCATGTTATTCCTACTACTAAATCTGCAAAAGATATAAAAGAATGTTTATTAAAGTTTGTTGATAAAAGAATCAAAACGTGTGCTGCAATAGGCTGTGACGGTACCGTGGTAAACACCGGACGTAAAAATGGCGTATAGTTCAGATCAAAAGATCAATAGAGAGACCTCTGCAATGGTTCATCTGTATGCTGCATGCTAACGAGCTACCTTTGAGGCATTTGCTTTTATTTTTAGATGGTGCCGCAATAGATCCTCGTGTGTTTTCCGGAGAAATAGGGAAACAATTAGAAAGCTGTGAGAATCTTCTCATTGTAAATCTTCAACCCATTGAAGTCGAATTGCCTTATGTGGATAGTGACTTATTAAGCATTGATCACAAATAACTTCATGAAATGTGTTTGGCAATATCATCTGAAACTATTACAGAAGATCTTTCATGCAAAAATCCTGGACCTCTGGCTCACGCAAGATGGCTAACATGCGCTAATAGAATACTAAGGTTATATGTGGCTACAGAAATGCCTTCCAGAATCTAACCATCTTAGCGACTTTGGTTTTGAAAGTATATGCACCTACCTGTTTCAATATAAAGATAAAATCTTCTTGCTTAGATGGACCGAAGCATTTGTTGGAAATGATAAAACAATCAAAATATCTGCCTCAAAATATTTTAAAAATTATTGACTCAGTTATAGAAAGAAACTCGTTCTTTGCTTATCCAGAGAACCTGTTACTTGGCATGTTAAATGACGAAAGGGCGCATATTAGAGAACTAAGCCTACGGCGTATATTAAAATGCAGAAACACCAGTATTTTTGCTACCAGTGCTACTGTAAAAGAATTTACGGTACCTAAGCTAAATATTGGTGCAAACACTATTGAGGAACTTATAACTTCTGATGAAAACCTCATTATAAAACTACTCCAAAAAGTAATAAACGTATTTTTAACATTCTTGACACAGCACCTGTGATCTGTGACAGCCAGGTTTTTTCAGGTTTCTACGGAAAAAATACACGAAATGGCCAATTAGGCTAAAATAGGATTTTTTTTAATGATGTATTTTGTTTAGGTTTTTTTTATTAAAAATCATTTATTTTATTTGAATCCCACATCACTTAAAATTTGCAAAAAAAACAAAAAAAAATAATAATTAAAGTTTTTCGGGGGTATACCTTGAAAAAATCCTAAAAATTGTTTTTTTTTATTACAACTCAAAAAAAATGCATTTAGACAAAAAGGTTATATAACTTTTTTAGGTTTTGTTAAAATACATAGTTTTTGGCGTATAGAGTTTCGTGTATTATTTTAGTTTTTGGGATATTGACATTTTAAATAAAAAAATCGTTAATATCGCCTTTCCTCGATTTTTTGCTGTTTGACCCCCAATTTTGACTTTAGATTTATGAAGATTGTTTTATCTTAATTTCTTTTATATGAAATAATTATCCTAATTGCTTTTATTATGTAATAATTAACGTGTAAAAACACTTATGTAGTGTAACTTATTACCAATGTACAAATAAATCCAAGTCAAGTAGTTTTAATTTAATTAATATAAACACACTGTGTAGACTACGAGTTAACGTGACTTTAATTTTTCTATTAGGTTTAAATTAACGAAAATCCAAGAACAATAAAATTATAACATATCTTTGCTAAACCCTACATTTTTTCTACCTTAATCTAGTAAATTAAATTGCTGACAAACAAGAGACTCAAAACTAAATGCATGCAAAAACTATCCAAAAAGAATGTAATAACTTTGTTCAAATTACGATTACTTAAAAAAATAATAAATGGTAAATTTTCTAACCTTAAAAAAAACAAATGTTTTTGACATTTAAAAATCGATTTTCAAATGCACGGCGCCAATGAATATTTCTAGGTATATTTTATTAAATTTTGTTTAACCCGCAACATTTTTGGTCACCTGGTTTACGGACATTAATGAAGAATCTAGAAGTCAAAATTGGTGGTCAAACAGCAAAAAATCGAGAAAAGCCGTAATTTTAGATATGTATTAACATTTTTTTTTTAATTTTAAACGTCAATATCTTAAAGACTTAAAAAGATACAAAAAACTTTACATAACAAAAACTATGTATAAGACCTTTATTTTGCGAGTTACAATCAAAAAACCGAATTCTTAGGATTTTTTTAAGGTATACCCCTGGAAAAAAATTTAAAATTATTTTTATTTTGTTTTTTTTATATTGTCTGCAAATTTTGAGTGATTTGGGTTTCAACTAAATGAAATAAATGCTTTATAATTAAAAAAATAATAATAAAAAATTCTATTTTGGACCGACGTTTTTTGTCAAAATTACATTTTCGTTTGTATCTCCTTTATCATTTATCTTATCAAAAATGTTTACATAACTTTTTATATAAACAATTTAAAAAGCTTTATTTTTTGTTTATGAATTTTTTTAGTAGTAGTCCAAACAATGAGCTAACATCATAGATAGAGAAAGCATTTCATTCGTAAACGCAATCGAGAGCTGCGGCCAACAAGTTTTTGTTTATTATTGGCGATAGAATGGTACAAGCATAGTTTCTACTTACTTGTGAAATGATAATCCAGGAATCATATCCGTCACTTTACACACTTGGCATTGCCTTACCATTTTAATTTATTACAAGTACTTACACAAAACTGAAATTTATACAATTGTCACAAAAATTACCCAAACAACAAAAAATATTTACACTAAAAAGCCATATTGAATGTGTCATCTGTCGAGCGAAGCCATGGATTCTAAAGAGGTAAAGGATCACCCACTCTGTGTTACAAAAATGGCCCCCCAGTTGCAGATGGCGTTGTGTTCCAGAGGGCCGTTTTTAAACTTTATATATTGCGGTCAAGGTCATTGGTTCTCATTGGTTCCCTAAGCTACATCAGCGCCTCCTAGTGAGGGTCACTTTTTGAGCAAAACAGCCATAAAAGAGGGTGATCCTTTACTTCTCTAGAATCCATGAGCGAAGCTGAAGGTGGCGGAAGTACGCTTCTACGAAAAATCCGCTGTTGTCACGTTGTCACGTCTTTATTAGTAGCTGTCCAAAAAGAAAATAGTATTTTGACATCATTACTTTTCTGTGTTATACTTTATAGTAATAAATATAACAAATATTATTTACAGTTTAAAATACAATAGTAGAGCTTATTTTGATGTAATTTTAGGAATAAATTAAGTAAAATTTAATCATAATATACTATCAAGTAAATGAAACAGAAAGATACTTGGCAGCTACGCTTTACGACAAAATAATATCTGTAGTAACCATTTTCCCGGGTTTTGGTGGATTTTATTGTTTCGAGTACAGAGGTTCATTCATCGCTAGGCAGAACCTTAGAATGTGCGTTTGTGATGCCACGCTTATGCCAAATCGATGCTTTCTCCAGTTAAACTAACAGCTCATTGAGTCCAAACATTCCGTGGTAGCAGGTTTCTGCAGGTAAATGTACCGTATCGGTTTTTTGGGTTTTCCTCGATCTTTTGCTGTTTGACCCCCAACTTTGACTTCAGATGCGTGTTCAGCGGAAAAAAATACACCAGAAAATCCTAGTTCGACACCCAGCACAAACCACTTTTTTTGTGGACCTGTGTTATAGGCATTACATTTTAGTACATCTTATTATATTTACTGCATTTATTATTTTAGATTTAACAAGACGACAATTCCCAATAAACTTATCACGTTTTAAACATGTCAACGATGCCAACGCGCAACCGAGAAATGAAAACTTGCATAAAGCACGCTAAGCAGCCAATTCAAAACGGTCATTTAGTCCCGATTCAAGCACCGTATTTATACGATTTGCGAGATCCTACTATTAAATCGTATAGTTAGCGACTCGGTCGGGTTCATTAGAGAAAATTTAAATGTCCGTCTATCGACCGGATCAAACAGCGAGGGTGGTCTGTTTAATTGGGGTTTCGCGATTGGTTTGCTACAGCTTTGCATACTTGATAGATATCGCACCTTTGCTCGTATAGTGTCATAACCTAAAAAAGCAAATTATCCAAAAAAAGGCGTTTGGCCATTTATTAATTACGTAAGGATGATTTTGATTCCTTCCCTACCCCCATGTAAGGGTACAAAGATTTCTGAGCCCCCTCCCTTTTTTACATAAGATTCAATCTCGCTTTTTTTTTAATAATAAAACTTTGTTAGAAAAGGATCGGTTATACTAAAATTCACCGTTTGACGTTTTATTCTTTAGCAATAAAAATTCGTAAAATAAAATGTAAATTGAAGCTATAAGTGCATAAAGGTATTAAGACATTTTTTAAAAATTTAAAAATATATTAAGGGTTAAAGTAATCTGGTTGGAGCTTTTGCTGTTTAAACTAAAGTCGAAATCAAATTGGGTAAATACGAAGGCAATAAAAGCCATTTAAACATTATAGATCATCTTTTATAATTCTTTACTGTGCCAGATACGTTTTTTAATTGATTTTACGAAAAAAAACTAAAAAACGGAGTAAGCATCTTCATGCACTATAGCTTCAGTTAAAGTCACATTACACAGCCCCACAAAAGAAAAAAAGTTGAAAGTCCAAAAGACTTGACCATTGTATCTTTCTGCTTTTGGGGTCGCTGAACCCGAATCTGAGGTCAGTTTGACCCTATCAGGTCAAAGTCAAGCGCATTTCAAAGTCAAATCTGCAAAATTACCCAGCCCAATAAAAAAAACTTGAAGGTTCGAGAAACTTGACCATGGTATCTTCATGTTTTTAAGATCGCTTCAGGTCAGGGTCAAGGGCACTTCAAGGTCAAATCTGCAAAATTATTCATAATCAAATTCGAAGAATGTATACTTATGTTTTTGAGGACGTTGAGTACAAATCCGTGGTCAAATCTGTAAAATTATAATTTGGCAGATTTAACTTTGAAATATCTATTGACCATAACCCGATCGGGTCAAACTGACTACGGATTCATATTAAGCGACCTCAAAAACGTCAGTGTAGACTCTTCAAATTTAGTTGCGATTAATTTTGCTGATTTGACCTTGACATGCTCTCGACCCTGACCTGATAGAGACAAACTGACCCCAGATTTGGATTCAGCGACCCCAAAACCATAAAGGTACCATGTTCAAGTCTTTAAAAACTTTAGGTCAGGATCAAGGTTATTTCAAGGTCAAATCTGCAAAATTAATCGCAACCAAATTTGAAGAGTGTATAACTATACAAATTTGGTTGCGATTTGACCTTGAAATGCCCTTGACCCTGACCTGATGGGGTTTAACTGAACCCGGATTCGGATTCAGCGATCCCAAAAAATAAAATCTTAAAATAAAGGTCTTGTAAAAATACATAGTTTATGTCATATAAATGTTCGTGTATCTTCTATAGTTTTTAAGCTTTTAACGTTTTAAATTTTTAAAAATAATTGTTGATATCTGAAATCACGCCTTTTCTCGATTTTTTGCTGTTTGACCCCCAATTTTGACTTACGATTCGTGTTCAGCAAAAAAAATACGCCAGAAAATCTTAGTCTGACAACCATCACACACCACTATTTTTTGTGGACCTGAATTTTTTTTGTAATGGATATTCCCATCCCTAGTCCGATCTGTTACTTTCTTCCCAAACTATTACCACAATTAAAAAAATAAAGACAAATAGACGCACTTAGAGAAAATACAAATTACCTTGCTGTTAAAACGAAATTCTGGTTATAAACTATTAAAACAATCTTACAAACAGCTAATTATGGTACAAAAATATTATTCATTTTAGAAATTCTACAAAAAAATATTAATGTATTGAATTTATCTGAGAAATTGTACGATTTGGATCTTAATTATTACTGGAGATTGTACAGCATGCAACGAATCCTTATTTTCTATACCTAAAATACATTGGAGATCAACTGCTTTGATGTAAAATAATGGTTTATTAGAATTCAGCGCTGAACAATTTAACCATTGCGACATCTATCTTATTTTTATTAAAAATTTGAGATAGTATACTTTGGAAATAGGGCTCTTAAATACTTTTACAAGATAAAATGGTAAACGACCTCAGGTAAAATTCATAAATAAAAAAATTCTTCAAAGAAATTCCTGCCAGCGTTTCAAAAAATAAGCTATTCCACAAACAAAAGTAAGTTCAAGCCTGGTTGTTGGTATACGTTTATACGGATAATGCCCCATCATCATCATTTAAATAATAAATCTTCGACAAGCGGTCAAATTACCAAAACCCAAAATTCAATAGATAAAGCCAGAAAAAGAAAAGATAGACGCGTCTCGGGCTGTCAGTCAAAGAAGGCTCGTTTAGTCGGTGCGAGGTAAAAAATGATTTCGAATATTAAAAACTATAAATCTTACAGTACGCATTCCGAGATGGATTCATGATTTCTGTATAACGTAAGGTGGTACTCGATTGTACCTATGGCATGTACAGTGACGTGGAATTAATAAGTATTATATATTTATAATAACCGGATATTTTTTTAAATGCGATGAATTATTGCTATGTAATAAATAATTTTCCTCTATTTTTAGCCAAACGCACAAAATTAACTCTTAACAGGTTCGGCGTTGTCTGACAGACTACTTCAATTAAACAATTTCGTCTTATTTCTAAGTGGGACCTCCTCAGCTTTCTTCTATTGGTAAACAAAAATTTTCATATTTTGGTGGGTTTGGTTAAAAACTTTTATAGGTTAAAGAGATATAAAGTTTTTGGTAGTCTGTCAGACGACGACGCGGGTTGTCTCTGTAACATTTTCACTTGTAAGAAAAAAAATGACAGAAAAATCAAAGCGAGTGTATTTAGGCCTTGATAGTTATGAAAAAAGTGTTTTTAAAGGGCACAAGGAAGAAACTGACAGTGGTAATGATAAAAACGATGTGCTGGAGGACTATAAGATTGAATTAAAACATGATACAAATTAGGATTTGAATTGACAATAATAAAAATAATAAAATACATAAGAGAGACTAACAGAACATGTATACACTAACTGTACTCTTTTATACAACACTACTGTTGTTATAAAAGAGGCATAGGCTTGACATTCTTGAGAGTTATGCAAGTCTTAATATCAAATTGGAAATTATGTTAAATGGCCAAACTTGGCAACAGTGTAAATGTGGATAATTGAACGGTAAAAAGCTCTTATGGCCGGTTGCACCAAAAGTATCTTAGGTAGATCTTTATTAAGAAGCTCTTAAAATTAAGGGTAACTTAAATTGTTTTCGCATTCACCATTCGATTTTTATTGCAACTTAACTAAGAGTATTTAGAAAGGCAGCAACGTTGCATCGTTCTTCTTTTTTATTGTTGGCCTTTACAACGCAAATAATCAGAATTAACTGATATTAGGTCATTCCTTTTCTAGCTTGTGTGTGATTAAATGATAGCAGTAATCTGACGAATCTTTGTAAATATTTAAAACTTTTTTATTTTTTTCATTTTATAGACATTACCGACATTACAAAACAAAAATCGGTCGGTAGTTTGTGGTTTTTCTGTTGAAAAATTTAAAACAATATTGGAAAGAAAGATCAAGAGCGCCTTTCTTTACGGTCATGGAAAGGGAACAATTATTGTCAATATGTGATAAAAAGACATAAACATATAATTGAAAAAAAACTTTTATTATTTTATGTGAACAAATTTAAATATTCCTAATTTACAAGTAAATACTTAAAATTTAAAGACTAATACAAACTTTCATGTTTAAACTGAAGCTCATCTTCGATTTGCTCAAGTAAGCTGAGCACCGTTGGATTCGTTAGTTTGAACCTTTTGAAAAATGTAAGATTATCCATCTCGTCAAAAGGGATCCTTTTAAAAATAACAGAGCAATGTCCAAAAGCATAAAAAAAGGTAAATAAACCTGAATAATGCTTTAAGTAATAAAACTTACTGTTTCTAAATTCTTCTTGGAAATCTAATTAATATCGCATTTATAATATCACAATCCAAACCACCATTGTTTAAAAACTACGTTTTTACATAATTTTTACCAAATTAATTATTTAAAACTACAAACGAAAAATAAATAAACAACAAACAAAATATTTGTCAAATGTCAACTTCAAATTACTTAAGGGATCATTAAGTACAGAACATCCTAAACTTAAAGTTAAGGGACCATTAAGGACCAATTTCAGCTGGTGCAAGAAATATTTAAAACTTAAGGGGCAGTTTATGCTTAAGAACAACTTAAGTGCCGCAAAATATTTTATTTGTTTAGTGTTTCGTGTTTAATATAATGTGGTAATTTAAACAAAGTAATTGCCAAACTACTTTTAGTTTTAATTGATAATTGAATTACTTTTTAAAAGTTATTGCGACAGCTCTGCTTCCAACGTGCTGACTGGTCACAGAGCGGAGTATATACTTCTCCCACCGACCATTACGCTGAAGCGGGAGAGAAAGGTAGTTTTTTTTTCTCTCTCGCACGATTTTTCACCGTGCCGAGCGGCAGGGGTTGCCTGTAATAGGAATATGCTCAAAGGTGTTATCTTAACGCAGGAAAGAATATCGACATTTTTATGGAAAAATCGTTGAAATGTCTTCCATGATTTGAAGTATATTTCTCTAAAGTCGCGTTGTGCCATAGAAGACAATGGTAATACGGAACGGTCTGTTATCGGAGTGTTGGTGACTATGTTTTGGAGATTTTTTTTGATAAACGGAACCTTAAAAAAAGGGGCAAAAATTCTTTTAAAACGCCTAATTGGTTTTGTTCTTCATTTACCATCACATAACCATCGGCATCGCTGAGCTCATTATTATGCATCAAGAAGACCTAAACGAAGAAGAACGCGTTCATCTCACAATATATTAATAATAAGTTCTCCCAGTTCTTTCTAAACTATTGTAAAGATGATTTCAGATATTTTAAACCAGTTTTCTTAAGATTTCAATGATGATTTTTCAAAATCAGGCGCGATGACTTTACTCATTTTTTACGTCTGGCGCTACTCAGACTGTGACGCGATATTTAATATTTATCTATGAGTATATCTACAAAAATATAGGAGTATATAAAGTTTTGACTAATTTTTAAATACTTTAATTTTTAATTATTAATTAAGTATAATATTAGCTGATTTCTTCGTGAGTTTGTTTTTAAGGAAAAATTTAATTTTGAACCAATCCAACAAAACATTTTTTTGATAGGTCACTTTGGCAACGCCTGTATTTTATAGGAATGTTTTCTCTTATAAGGTGGATTACCAACAGGGAATTAAAGTTAAAATTTTTTAACATAGTGACAATTTTTTAAACAATTATAAAATAAAATTATAATTTTCTACCAATTGTAATAAAACAAATCATATATATTTCATTATTAGATACAGAAGTAAAACCCAAATTTGGTTTTAGATAGATTTTATAAAATAATCAGGGGAAGTAAAGATTTGGGTTTAAATTTAAATTTTGATGGGCTGTGAATTAACTGTTTTATGTAAAGATCATTTTAATATACTATTAATTTTTTTCTATTCTGTCAGTAATTCCCATTTCAAATTTTAATTTATTAGGATTGCTTTTTCGTCAAATGAAATTAAATACTTAATAAATAAAAAGACAGAATCTTTAAAATCTCTTAGCACCAAATTTAAATTTATAGACTCACATATTTTTTTTTATTTACTAAAATATTTCTTTGATATACCTCGAATGTCTTATTTGTTAAGATGTTCACCTTATTGGAAATCTCCAGATTTACTTCGTGAATTTGATAATGTATTACAGAGTTTGGTTTATGACATAACAAATTGTGATAATAAATTAAATTCTTGGTTATAAAGCACTTTTCCAGTAAAATTTGGAGGTCTCGGAATAAGAGATACATCCACCCTGTCTATTTCTGCCTTTTTAGGTTCAATCAATGACGTATCAGATTTACTTTTCAAAATTACACCTTCCTTTATTTTTGCGACAGTAGACAATGATTTTATCAATTGTTTTGTAGGATGGCTATCTGTTTGCAATCTTTAAAATCAACCACAAGAATTACCAAAAAAAAACAGAAACATTTTGATTTTTTGATTTGCCAAGCTTGTCACAAATATATTACAAGCATATGCCAGACAAGTGAAGATAAGGCACTACTTGCTCTTTAGGCCCCTGAAAGTAATGGTTGGATTAACGCACTTCCATATTCAACCTTGGGAAATTTGTTAGATAATAAAACATTCCATATTTTCATCGCTCTTAGACTTGGTCTGCCTGTGTGTGGACAGCACACCTGCGTTTGCGGCAAAAATGCTGATATTTATGGCCTACATGGGTTAAGCTGCAAAAAAAGCGCAGGGCGATCTTCTAGTCAGATAAATAACATATCAAGAGAGCTCTGATTTCAGCTGAAAATTCTTTAGAGCCTTTTGGAGTTTGCAAAAGCGATGGAAAACGTGCAAATGAAATGACCTTAATTCCCTGAAAAAATATGAAAAACAATTACTTTGGGACGCTACTTGCAGCCATACACTTGCAAAATCCTATCTGGATGTAATTTGGTATGTATAACATTATATATTTTAATATTTTATAACTTTCTGTCAAATAAAAATGTATACAGAGTAAAAAAAAGAAATAAAGACCTATAATAAATATTAAGAGTACTTTTACGCCACTACAATCGCACAGGCTTTGGTTGCTATGTAGAAAGCATGGAGTACAAGTTCTAAGGAACAATGGGTACTATGCAATCGTATTTTAGGCGGAACTTATGGCAAAAGCCAAAGCCAAGTTTATTTAAATGAAGTAATAGATATTTACTTTCAACAAGATGGCGCCCCTACCCATGACCCTCTTCGAATAAGAGAGTATTTAAATACTTACTTTAGAAACGGTTGCATAGATGATGGCCACCATTTTCTCCGGATTTAACACCTCCAGATTTTTTGCTTTGGGGGGTGTTCATAAGGCCTCTGCAGAAATAAAACCATTACGCATCATGAGTGCCTTAAAATTTATTCGAAAAAGATGTCAAAAGTGCATTGAAAATAACGGAGGGACTTTGAACATTTGCGATGATTCCCGTTATTTTTGAATGAATCAGGTGCTAATGAACATACAGGGTGTCCGGGAAAATATGGAAAATCTTCAGAATATAAAAAAACACGTAAAAAGAATAATACAAGTTTATATAAACTTTTTTCTCTTCGGAGACATTGGCTCCCAAAGAGCTCAAATGAAATCAAGTTTTTAAGACATAATTATTGATTCACTAGGTAGGTATAAAGTATATTCCAATTTTATTTTATCAAGATATTCTTACACATAGGACTCTTCAAATCACTATCAAAGAAATTGTTGTGAATTACCCACAGCTGCAAGGACAGATTAGCTGTGAGACTCATAACCCCTGTATTGATACGACCTTTTTACAACGTTTTTTACAAACCTTTAACTATTGACTAAAAATTTGGTATTTTTCACTCATGTCGCTAATCCTGCCTGTTTTCGAAAAACGTCGCTTTATTTACAATGATAGTCCTCTAAGTTCTGCCGGGTTGAATATGAAGAAAAGCAATTCCAATTCAATTCATTTTGACGTAGATTAAAAAAGGAGGTTATCAATTTGACAATTATGTATGTAATATTTTTGGAATTAAAAGAACTTCACATAAGATCATCTTCTGGACTATCATTCACGACAAGAAATAACAAGCGAGTCACCCGAGAGTTCGTAACCACATTTTAGTGGTAGGCCACGAGGGATAATTTTCTTTAAAAATTCATGTAGGAGACAAATTTCCCGCAATTAATTTAAGCACGTGCGGGATTTGGGGAGAAAATTTTATACCAGAATTATATTTAAAAAGAAAACATTAAGTAAATACTTATACGGACGTTATCCACAACTAAAGAGAAAGCTGTGTGTAATGCAAGTTTTGACGTTTTTCGTTATTTGAACTGTCATTAACATTGTGTGGGTTTTTTACTTTGAAGAGAAATGTTGCCATTTGGAAAGGGGACTACAGAGTTAATTGAATTAACTAATAATATTATAGAATGTACACCTTAATAAATTGTTGTAATTTTTCCCACTTATAAAATAAGTAAAAAAAATGTTAATATAATTTCAATATTATTATTGTCCAATATAGCTGTCATGTGCCACTTATTAATTTTACGTCTATATGTGCATGTGGATAAATTTTTTTTAGAACATTTGCTGGTTTCCATAGTAACAATGTCGAAATCAAGCATCTGATTGGTTGAAAATGACTGGTATAAAATTTTCAGTTAATTTTTTTAAGTCGATTTAATTTTGGCCGGCCGTGCCATGTTATGGTAAATAAGAACTACCTAGACCAGTTAAATATCCACATACCCTCGTACTCTCTCATTCTGCTTGCGTATCCTTCGGTCACATTCTAACCGCACGAAGATATTCTTTTAAGACAAAATAACAATTATATTAAACAATAGGGCACCCTGTCGGGAGCACATGAGAATGGTATTTCTCGGATCGATTTTTGATCGGATCGAGGCCCATTGTGAGCGGGATTATTATATTTCAGATTTTTATTATAAAACCGACCGGTATGGAGAAAAAAAGCTTTTTAACGAGATGTGTTTGATGAGCGATAGTTGGGCCAGTGGCGTGCTGATTAATTTAGCAATAATTTAAATAATTCGTTTCTATCTATGAGTTTATCGGATGAAATTCTATCCGATAATTGTTATCTGCTTAAAATGAACGGGATAAACGTTTCGGACTATTTTTATCTAATGTCATCCCTTAAGTCAACCCACTTGTTTTGGACTTTCTCGAGCCGATCGTACAACGGTTAACACGATGGTGTAACAAGACCTAAATTCAGAATGTCATATGTTTGTACCAGGGATGTTGCGAATATTCGCACAAGTTGCTCTACTAGAAAGAAATTAGGTGGAGCCGGCGAGTGGCCCGTGCCGTCCACACGTAACAAGTTCGGACTCCGACGCATTTGTTATTGTGTATCATTTGTTTACGGTAAATTAATCATTACCAGGGCCACCGCCAGAAAAAAATTTAGGGGGGTCAAAAAGTTTAAGTCAATTTACTAGTCTAGAATTAATTGAATTAAAAACACAAATAATTATACCACAACTTTAATTTCTAAAATAATAATCATACTCATTTCCATTCCTAGGCAATATTGTAAAATTAAAGGATTTAGACGGAAAATGTTTGGTTTTAGGTAATTTTTGGAAATCCAGGGGGGTCGACGGACAACCCCTCTCCCCTGCCGGCGGCCCTGATCATTACATGTTTAGTTTCGCTTAACGTATGAACTCTATGAACATTTCGTTATTAAGTGTTCCAAGCGAACAATTGTTCAGTAGCGCGGGTTTAATTCGCGAAACTCTGCGTAACAGACTTGACCCCGAGAAGGCGGCAATATCGCTTTTTATTCAATATATTGCTTCAATTTTTAACTTCCACGCTAAGTTATTAAACAGGTAATGAATTTATTAAATAAATACTAGTCTTGCTATTTTACTTCTGCACCCATATAGTTTCTTGTAAAAAAAAACAAGATCAACATCCGCATCCGCGGATGTGAAAAAATCTGATCTGAAATCATCCGCATCCGCAACATCTCTGGTTTGTACTTAATTTATTTCAGCTGGATTTTAAGTTTTTATTAAATTTTTATAATATAATCAGCTCGCTTGGCAATGATATTGAAAATCGTATGATAAGAAGTGGTAATGTAAAAAAATTCCATAGGAAATATTAATAAAAAAAACTTTATTTGGTGTTAATGCACATTTTGGTAACAAATCTGTTACCACAACGTACGGGAGCACTATTTATATTTCGAGCTTTATAATAAAAAAAAATTATTGAAAATTATGGTTTTCAAAATATTTTCTTTAATGCTACACTTTTGCATGCATTTAAAAGCATTTTTTCTTTTTCAGTTCGCTTAAGACATCTCCAAAACATGGCTATTGAATGCATCAACGGCTTCTTCTGTCAGCCAAAATTGTCGACGCATTATATTCTTGATGTTCGAGAACAAATAGAAGTCATTTGGTGCCAAAAATCTTCGTAGTCAGCAGTAGTGTAATGAAAATAATAATATATTTAAAATTAAGGGGGAATAAACCAACATAAATATTTACATTTATAGACCAAGTCCTATTTGTTTTTGATTGGATGTACGAGGCAATAGGCATACTTTTGCTGAAAACCTTTCAAATAATGTATATATCAAGAATAAGGGCATTCTCCCATTAAGAAAATCTGGAATAAATATACTATATGTAATTTTTTTAATCTTTTTTTTTCTACTTTAATCGCCCATAACATTGCAAGTATTGGTCGTAGAAAAAAATTGTAGTCAAAAAAAGTTTTTATAATTAAATTTCCTAGAAAATGCGCTGATTAGAAATTGCCCAATAAAAAATAGCAATAAACAAAAAAAAACGCCAAAAAAGCGTAGTTTTTTGTCTGATTTTTTGGTTTATATAGATTTTTCTGAGGAGCATCATAATGGCCCAAAAAGAACACTATGCTATGGTGAAACATCACGGTAAAATTCATTAGGTTCGGTTAAATAGTTTTTGCATAATAATATTGTAATCTCATTTAGTTTAAAAAAAAAATAAAATTTTGCAAATTGAGTAGAGTCACGTGGAGTCCAGAGTATTGAACTTAGACATTTTATTTTTTATTAGAGATTTTACTAGAGATCTCCAGTTTTTAAACGTTTTTTTTTAATAAAAATCGGATCATTCTAAAATTTATATATATATATATATATATATATATATATATATATATATATATATATATATATATATATATATATATATATATAATATACTATAATTTATAATTTTATATATAAAATTTCAAAGTTGAATTTTTATTAAAATCTTCCTTTTAAATTATTTCTGGATTTTTTCCCAAGAAACGCATATTTTAAAAAATTTTACGGTCGCAGACGAGGAAAAATTTTCTAGAAAACTTCCTGACTGAGGAAAAATTTCCGGACAATAATTCTGGGATCCGGGGATTTCAAAAGAAATTTTACACCTAAAATTAATTTAAACAAAAATAAAAAATCTGAAATGTGATAACTGTCAGAAAAAAATGAATCATCCTAATAATTTTGTTTGCCTAGCTAGACAGGAGGAAAAAAATAAAGATTTGTAATTGGCTTAGAGTGACAGGTGTAAAATTTTCGTATATAACATCATAAGAGAAAAAAATGTTTTGTCAAAATATTTCGATTGTATGAAAGTTTGTTGCTTGGCAATTATCGTGAATGATATTTAACAACTTAACGAAATAATTGTCCGAACGAAATTGCCAGAAAATCAACAAACTTAAATAAAAGAGGAGAAATAATTTGCCTAGAAATTATTTTCTCGAATAATATTCAAAAAGACTATATTTCACGAGAAAACGAGCCAAATTTTAGCTAGAAACACAGTGTTTATTGTCAGACTTGTCAGACTCGCTGAGAAACCATCATGTTGGTTTTGTCCAGGTAAGTGCAGGTAAGAGTTTTGCCAGTAGAAAACAGGTCGTTGCTACGACATTTTGCCAAACACTATAGTGACTTTTTCACTCAAGCGTTTTATATCGGCAAAATACCATAGAAACGGCCTGCTCTCCACTGGCAAAATTTTTACCTGGATCAACCTTGACAAAACTAAAATAAAAAAAACTACAGCGACATTTTTTTGTGTCAGTAACATTTAAAAAACACTGACATCTTTCTTTAAGCAACAAGAAAAATGACCCATAATACGAGATTTGGAGATGATTCAATGGCAGATATTGAAAAAGCGATAACCGACAATGTGCCTATAATACGCGAAATTCCATGAAGTGCATGTGGGATCAATTTTTGCAATTTCTTATGGTCCGAAAATACCAACTAAAAAAATACTCCTGTAGGAATTCTAGCGAAGATCATGGAGGACTACGCATTTAATATGAGAAAAGCAAACAGTCAGGATCACAAAGAATCTTTGTTGAAACAATTTGAAATACCACCGCACAACTATTACAAAAAAGAGTCTCAAGAAGTATAGTGTAAAAATTAACCCATTTACAGACATATATGCTTCAGTAGTGTTTGCCTGGTTAAGAAATAAAAAAAGAAAATAACTTCAAGGGTGATAAGAAAAATGCAAGGTGAGTTTTAGGACTCTTTCTACAGAAGAAATTATAAAAATGACACAAAGGTATAGCGAGAATAATCCTGACGGTTTAAAGAAAAAGTTTTTTCACTTGTGTTCCTTCGAGCTGGCCTGAAGAAGTAACGAGGCCGTAAACAACAAGGTGTATTATTTTCAGAAGGAATAGGATAGCATTTTCTCGAAGGCAAGTCAAGGAGGGTCCAAAAGCCTAGCAAGCAGTCAGTGGCTTGTTCAAAACAAATCTAAACCAGATCTATGCCCTGTCAGACTTTTGCCCAAGCTTATGGAAAAAAGGGGTACTAACGTTTTCACAAATAGGCCTTTTTCTGACTGCACACCCGAATTGGCAATGGTGTTTGATTTAAGAATTCTCCTCTAAGACTAAACACAATGTTTCAGTGGACAAAAATATCGACAGAAAAAATAGGAATAGACACAAAAATTCATAAAATTACGAACCATTTGCATCGTTTCACCACAGTGTCCGCCCTTGTTAAACAGGGAGTTGGACAGCAGGAACTTATTAAAATGACTGATTATTTACATGCAGGATTTCGAAAGCCATATTTACAGATGGATACTAAACATCACTTAAGAATAATACAAACTCTTCAAAAAACGGTAAGAGTTTAGTAAATGTCCGTCAACAAAATTTTTATCAGTACACATTAGTTAAATGTTAAAACACAATTTTATCATAAAAACAGTTGGCGCAAACCAAAATAGGAAGGAATAAAAATGATTCTTGGTGAGCAAAAAATGGAACTGATGATACTGAATATTTACTCCCTCCGTATTAGTTTAGGAAAAGTCCATTAAAAATAAAACATGTTTTCTCTTTATAAAAGTTTAATTCAATAACTAACCACAACTAGCACTAACCACAACTAACCACAACTAACCACAACTAACCACAACTAACCAAAACTAACCACAACCAACCAAAACTAATCACAACTAACCCAAACTAACCACAACTAACTAAAACTAACCACAACTAACCAAAAATAATCAAAACTAACCACAACTAACCAAGGTAAACAAGCATAAAAGAAAAAGCATGTTTTTTAGGACAGTCATTTAGTAAGCAAGTACTGGGGGGTAAATTATTTAATATCAATCCTTTACTTTAGTAATATGAAAAAAATGGATTTTATAAATAAATAAGTATTTGCGCCGACATTTTTAACCCTGAGACAATGTTTTAAAATCAAAGTCAAGAGTCTATATACAAAAAGAATAATTTTTTTGTAAAGGATCTTTACTAAACAGTTACCCAAAAAACAAATACTCATAGTAGTCCAACATCTAATGCTCCAGCTCCCTCCACTTGAACTCAATATAGTCAAATAGAAAACAATTTCTTAGTACTTGAGAAAAATAAAGTAAAATTAAATATTTCTTACCACAACTTCACATTTAATTTAAATTATTTAAATTTGAGAGAAAATTTTTAGGCAAAATTTTCTTCTGCTTTTATTTAACTTTGTTGCTTTCAGGCAATTTCGCTCATGATATTTCTGACAAAATCACTCGCGTGACGGCTCGTAATTTTGTCAAAAATATCATTAGCAAAATTGCCAAGCAACAAACTTTCATATCAGTAGAAAATTTTTCAGGCAAAATTTTTACTCTTATGATATAATATTTGATTATTTTCTTCCTATTAATTTTGACCAATCGCTATCAAGAATTGGTATGTCAAATATAAATTTTAAGTGGAAAAATTACTTAACAACTGTCAACTTAGCTGTCAGCAGTTTTTCCGGAAAAAAATCGAAAAATTTCATGCAAGTTTGACAGGTTGCCTTGTAAAAACAAACTTGATGGTTTCTATGCTGTGTTGCTATGTACCGTTACCAACAACAAAGATCACAAACGACGCTTACGAATTTATTAATTTTTCAACTGAAACTCAAAATGAATCGGTTTGGAAATGTTTCCGAAAGTAAAATTAATGCGGCTGTTGAAAATAGTGTTCCACTAAATACTCAGAAAACTCATTCGATCTGGAAGCAATTTATGGAATTTTGCCAAGCAAAAAATTACCAATTACTCCAGGCAACAAATACAGGCGAGCTAAATTTAATCCTCAAGGACTGGGCATGGAACATGCGTAAAGCTAATGGGGAAGACTACAAAGAACTGTGTAAAAGTAATGTGGAATATCGTTGCCAAAAACTGCAGGAAAAATATTTTCAAGAATTTAATATCGTGTTCGACCCATTCCACGACATTACCTTTAAGCCAGCTAGAGACGCTCGAAATGCGAAAAGGAGAAGTCTCCAGAAACATGAAGAAAAAAGGAAAACAAGTTCAGCTTCTTTAAATATGGACGACTACTACAAGATGGTGTCCTTATGGGATGAGACAACCCCAACAGGGTTGCAGCGTAAATTTTACTTTATTGCAGCAGTTGTGCTGTGTGTGTGTGTGTCTGTAAATGTTTATTGTAACTTAGCAGAAAAAAACGCTTATATGATAACAAAATATGTGCGCATACTTTTTATCTTGGCGTAAAATCTGTTTTCGCAATGTTTTAATGTCTTTTTTGCAAAACCTTGTATAAATCACGTTTTGCCATTTTTTAGCATCCAAAATTTGCTAGCTGTACTATTTTTGTAAAAAAATCAAAAATCAAAAAAATATATATAACCACTAAAATTCCTTTTGCTTTTCCCAAAAAATTAAAAGTTACATACATCTACTTTAAAATCACACTACAAAATATATTTTGACATTTAAGTCAAATTATGTATCCCTTGTTTCAGGAAGGATCGAGTATAACACAGTCTTCAGCAAAACTACACAAGGTGCATGGTGCAAAAAATCTGTGCAATAGCAAATGGCTTGTTCCTAATTCAAAAAACCCTAAGTTTTGTCAGGGACGTTTGTACAAATCCCTGTTAAACAAATGAACGTCCAAAATAACAACAAATAGATTGTTTTTGACAAAAAAATTCAGCATGCCAATCGTAGCACTGGATGGTTTAATAACACTCCTGTTGGAAGAAATGAACTGTTAAAATAGACAAAAGTCGCAGCCTAAAAAACAGGTATGAACACGACAGAAGTAAAAATATCTAACCATTCTATGCGATCAACTGCTGTTACTAATCTGGCAAAGGCCGGTGTAGGCGAGCAGCAACCCATCAAAATCACAGGGCATTCTAAAGCTGCGTCTATCCAACCGTATCTACAAATGGACAGTCAACATCATTCAAATATCATCACTGCCTTAAGAACCATCGAAAATAATGTACCATCTACAAGCTTCGAAGCTCCCTTGAAAAGACAGAAAATAGACACTTCTTCGAGCCAACACCATCAATCGTTTGACACTCCTCACAGCAACATAAAGAATAGTGCTACTACAAACATAATTAAAAACAATTCAACGAAAGTGGAAAAATCCTCGTCTTTGACTCGGATTTTTAAAACCACTTTCGCTCATGCTTTTTGTTAAAACAAATTACTTAGAAACTCGTTTTTCCGAATTTTTCCGGAAAAATTAAATGCACTAGGGATATTACCCCCGCTAAAATGGCAGCCACTTTTAAATTTCTAATATCGGCGTTGCCAAGGCCCAAAATATAAGTAGTGATTCTCGTACATTGCAGATTTACATTTTAATTTTAGAATTTTTGGTAACATTTAATTCAGAGTTCTTATCGATTCTCCGAATATGGCTTTTTTCTTTAAGATAGTTTTTAGCTAAATTTATAAATTAATATTAAATAATTAAACCTCTGTATTTATATATTTAAAAAATTATATATGCATGTTCGAAAGCATGTCCACTACAAAAACAATTATGAGGTTGGTCGAAATTCAAATGAATTACCGGGCTGTAAACAACATACACAGATATTCGATCTAATGACAGTGGCAATAGCACGACACCCACGATATTTCAAAACCAAAACGGGTACTTATAAAACAAAGTGTTTGTACGGTTGTAAGTTTAATGGGGTTTTTAAAAATGTTTAGAAAACCGTTAGAGAGTTTACAGTGCAAACAAAAACACCGGGTGACAACGAAATCACTATCAAGCCTTGTATTTCTTTCCAAAAAAGGTCAGTTTTGAAAAAATAAGCATTTTTATGTTAAAATTAGCGTATTTGGAAAACGGGTAACTGTCTCGAAAGTTGCCTTCACTCCGATTTTGACCAAATTTGGTATATGAGGGACGCTGATCACGAATCTGAAAACAATTTTTTTGGCAACGTTTGGTTTTCGAGATATTTATCATCAAAGTTGAAAAGCAAAATAACCTTATTTTTACTATTTATTCTTCTTTTTGCACAGAATTTTTGATTTATACATTAAATTGGTATACAATATTTTATAAACACCTTTTAAAACTTATTTTTATATTTATTGTACACCTTTTTTTTAATTTAATTGCAAACCTCCAATTTCAAACGCCGGTTACGCCGCAACCATGCATACACTAGAGATTTTATCAGCATATATGGCGGCGGCCTTTGACATAAAAACTTCACAATTTAATACAAAAAAGGTAAAAATAAAAAAAAGAAACAAATTTTTATAAGGTGTTTATGAAATATTGTGTGCCATGTTAGTGTAAAAATGATAAATTGAGTGCAAAAAGAAGGGGGAAATAGTAAAAATAAAGTTAGTTTGATTTTCAACTTTGATGAATATCTCGAAAACGAAACGTTGCCGAAAAAAATTGTTTTTCTGATGCGTGATCAGCGCCCCAAAAAATCCCCGTATACCAAATTTGGTCAAAATCGGAGTGGAGGTAACTTTCCAACCATGAAACAATTACCGGAAAACGTTTAGAATTATAGATATGAAATTTATTGCTAAAGTAAAATTTAATAAAAATCACCAGATATATTTTAGGCTTAGGTTTATTTTAAAAGAATATGCTTTATTGCAAATAAATTTGTAAATTAAAACTTATTGCCAATAACCCATAGATCCGAAAAATAACGATAAATAGGTATAGTTTTTTAAATCCTTAGTTTTAAAATCAAACTTTTAATTGCTTAAAATTGTGATTATCTAGAGATTATCGACTGATGGTGTTCATTTGGTATGTGCTTTAATAAGGAAGAAAATCTTCCTTTTTTTGTAGGTTATTTTTGGTTTTTCGTCATAAGCCTTGCTGGAGCTGTGGAGATTTATTTGGTTTCTTTTTTATTTTTATTTTGGTAAAAGCATTATTTTAATAACGTTCTTTACAGTATATGACATCCGAGCAACTTAAAAATGAAGATAACTTTTAAGGTATAACTTCGCAAGGCTAATTTTTCATGAGAACCTAAGAATCAAAGTTCTCTATACTAGAGGATCTTTTTAGCAAATATCAGTTCCAAAGACTAAATAGCATGTTCTATAAGAGCGACAGCATCAATGTACTTAGGTTACCAGTTTTAAGTTATAAAATTTCGTTTTCATAAATAAATTGCATAAAATAAAAATAAAATTTAGTATCTCATTGCCTTTGTTTTACCTTTATGTGTTTTTACTGTTTGAGTGAAACCAAGAGGTAATTATCAGTGTTCTTTTGCCAACTGTTAGACAATTTTCTAACTTTTCCTGATTTTACTTACATAGTAAGAAATAATGTTCCTATTTCTGAAAATTGAATGAAAGCATCACGTATTAACCAGTATAATTTTGCCAACTGTTGAACTTTTTTTTTACTCTTTTGAAAATAACCTCAACTGGCACAAACACATTATATCCATAGCCTCGGCAGCTTTAAAAAAGTTGGATTCCTCTTTGAGCCAGAAAGTTTTTCTTCCAATCTGTATACTTTGTATGTATTCCAAATCAGACCCTTTTTGGAATATTGTTCCCATGTCTGGGGAATACACTCTCCTACAACATTTAGCATTCTGAACTCCATTTAAAGAAGAGCCGTTCGTCTTATTAATGATCCTACGCTTACAGAAAGGATTCCTCCTCTTGCCCACCGTCGAGCTGTATAGGGGATCTATCGCTTTTCTTTAGGTATTTTCACGGCTTCTGCTTAGAGGAGTTGGCTAGTATAAATCCTTCTCTGGCAGCTCCCAACAGAGCCACACGTAGTACAACTTCTATACCTCCTTTTACAGTTTAACTGTCGAGACACCGAACTTTCCGCTTTCTTTGTTCCTTCCTCCCTAGAGTGTCCAGACTATGGAACCTGCTACACGCAGAAGTTTTCCCTTTTCCCCAGTCTCCCGTGTTAACAAACTCCCTCTCACTACACTAAAGACATCCACGGTACGTTAGTGCTTAGGCATCAGCCTTCGTGGACTGTCCAGATAGAAAAAAAAGACTCCTCCTGATATTTCTACATAGTAAGGAATAGCGTTCTTATTTCTGAAAATTGAATAAATCCAACAAGTGATAACCAGTATAATTTTGCCAACTGTTAAACAATTTACCAACTCTTCCTGATTTAACCTAGATAGTAGAGAATAGTGTTATATTTTATGCCGAATATGGAGGTTCTCAACAGAGCAACACGTAGTACAACTTCTATGCATCCTTTTACAGTTCAACTGGCGAGTCCCCGAACTTTCCGCTTTCTTTGTTCCTTTATCCCTAGAGTGTCCAGTCTCCAAATATTTAAGTCTCTGTTAACAAACTCCCTCTCACCACACTTAAGACATCCACGGTACGTTAAAGCTTAGGCATCAGCCTTCGTGGACTGTCCAGATAGAAAAAAAGACTCCTCCTGATATTTCCACATAGTAATGAATAGCGTTCTTATTTCTAAAAATTGAATAAATCCAACAATTAATAACCAGTATAATTTGCCAACTGTTAAAAAATTCACCAACTCTTCCTGATTTTACCTAGATAGTAGAGAATAGTGTTCTTATATTTTATGACGAATATGAAGGTTTTTTAGAGAAATCTAAGGGTACAAAAAATTTATTATAAAGAACTACCTCTTACAGAAAATACAGTTATGAAACTTTTTTCTTTTTTCAACTTTTCTCTACGACCAATTCTTACAAAATAATAAGCGATTAAAGTAGAAAGAAATGCATTTTTTTTTCACATTTTGTCTATTTATCAAACATTCCCGACCTTTGGTAAAAAATTAAATTTATCGTAGATAGAAACTTTGTTCATAGATATACAATTGCATTAGAAAAAATTGCTGCTGGTGATGTTGATAATAATATTGAAGGTCATACTGAAATGGATTGGGCTGTTGGCTCGCACTTGGGCTTGCATACTACGCGCTTTTTCATTGCATTGATTTTTACCTTTTTGCCATCAGACCATATCAAAAACTGGTTGTATATTTTCTCATATTTTGATCCTAATTTTTTCGGCAATAATGATTCAGTGGCACGTATTGCGGCAACTTTTGTGTCTGAAAGCAGACTTTCGGAATCGCTTATCGTAATTTTTGAACTACATTTTTCTGTGCGAAATTTACTTGTGTTTTCTTGACAAGACCAAGTGACTTTTTAGAAAAAAAATTACCTGATAAACAACGTTTGTAACCGGTCCAAAGCACGTAACAATTCCCTATACAATTAAAATTTAAAAAAAATGACAAATGCCGTAGTTAAAAGTGTTAAAGGTCGGCAACTGCCAATCAATTTAAAACAGTATTTTGTTATTTTTCCTTTGTTGATAAAACGTTGTACATTACAGGTGCGTTTAAACATGACTACAACACTCGTGTGAGTAAAACGACTCAGTCTACGACCTTGTCATTCTAATCTTTCACACTCACTGCACTGTGCAAAAGAAAATAACAGGAGGGCTTATAAAAACAAGCGAGTCTGCATAATAACAGAGAGCCAGGCATTACTAAGGGTCCTTCTAAACCCCAAGGTAACGTCCAGGCTAACATGAGAATGTCCAAAAGAACTGGAAGTCTTAAGAGAACGCAATAGGGTAACTTTCCTGTGGGTACCAGGACATTTGGGACTAAAAGGCAATGAAAAAGCGAATAAGTTAGCGCGACACTATACTTTGGACCAGAACCTGCCCTTGGAGTGACCAAAACCACAGCACGAGGGTAAACCAGGAAATGGATGCGAAACAAACACGAGGAAAACTGGGGAAACCTCAGTAGAATAAGAGATGGAAAAAGCTTTATAAAGGGCCCATTCAAAAGAACGAAGGAAGAACTACTCAGACAAAGAAGGAAAAGACTTCGCATAACAGTAGGGTTGCTAACAGGGCACAATAATCTAAGAGGACACCTACACAGGATAGAATCATACAATGGGGACCCAAGTTGCAGAATGTGCGACGAGGGGGAAGAAAAAGCCTACTATATACCGTGCAGATATGAAGCGTAGAATCACAAAAAACAGGCATTATTTGGACAACCAAACATAAGCCCACAGGAATATATCAACCAACCAGTTTTGGGATATTACAAACTTGTAGAAGAAACAAGACTAATGGGAGGATTCGTATAAAAGATAATGGGAGATTAGGCATAAAAAGCCCAAGAGGCTGCGCTGCCTCCGATAGTCAATCAAGACGGCTTCCAGGGAAGAAGAATCTTTCACACTCGTTGTTGTAGTCATGTAATAAATGTAATGTTAAAAACTTTTATGTTACGTTACTACATTACATATTGCAATAACCCTCTAACGGTAATTTTAAAATCCATTGGAAATTATTTGAGCAATGGCATAGGTGTGGCGCGATAATGGCACGCGCCGAGCAGACACAAAAATCGTAACAAAGTTATTGTGTCTCTCGCAAATGGACCAATAACTTGTAAATCCGAGCACACAGATATGTGGATTATGGCCAAGGGCTCCGCATACACTGTGGGCAAATAAAAATACACGTATGAAAAATTTATATCTATAAGGTGTACTAAATTCGAACATTACCATTGGGATCTCAGAAAGTGTAACGGATCAAAAGAAAATAGTAATCCTAAAGGTTTGATTGTATTGTTTTCTAGTATTATTTGAGATTATTTTAATCTTGTGTCTACTAAGACATGCTGCGTAAGTAGGAACGAATACCGGGTGTCTCCCAGGAAATGAGAAGTAAAAAGTTTGGGGCTTCAACAGGTGTATTTTGAAGGGATGCATCGAAAAGGTACTTCGAACTGCTCTTTGGAAGATATACGATTGTTTTCTACGAAAAATCGTATATCAAAAAAAAAAACTTTAAAATAATGTACTATAAGCTTAAGAATTTTTAAGTAGATTTTTATTTAAAACATTCGGTAGATACCTTATGCCTTCCTATTGGTTAATTTGTTTTAAATTGTGTAGCATTATTGGAAAAGAATGTAAGGAAACCAGTCAAAGAAGTATTTAGCAGAAGTGTTATTTAGGCACAAGGGGCTATTTTTAGCAAACAGAGCTGTCGCAATTACTTTTAAAAAGTAATTCAATTACAATTACCAATTACTATTCTAAGTAGTAGTAAATTACAACAATTATTACCAATTACTAGTATGTTGGTTAAAAGTAATTCAATTATCAATTAAAACTAAAAGTATTTAAATATTTTAGCAATTACTCTATTTAAATTACCACATTTAATTTAATTCTCTTTTGGTAATTAAATTACTGTAATGTAAATGAACTACCGTTATGTAATTTAATTTCCATTATATATTCAATTACTCTTCTTTCTTTCAACTACAGTTGAAAATTAAATTACTCTAGAAATATTTGAATAACAACCACACCAGTAACCAGTACTTATAATAATAAAAAAACACCTATCTTTGTTTGGATAATAAAAGAAAACAAACAACAACAAAAAAATAAGCAAACATTTATTTAAATAAAACAAAGAGGCTCAATAAAACTATATCAAAACGGCAACGAACTTATTATTATTTAACTTAAGGAACTGAAACACGGTACACTAAAAAATTAAATATTTATACTAATATGCATCATACGCGCACAACACACTATTCAAACTGTTTTCACGGCAATGACTCTAAAATATAATTTCTCTTTATCCTACCCCAAACATGTAAAAATAAAAACGGTGGCGGTAAGCATCAATCGAAAATACTATATCGTCGCGGAGGCGGCGTTCGCCGGATTCAAAGCGGCCCGTCGTATTTCAAGATGCTCTTTCTGGCTGGCCAAAATTCCGGCAGTTTTTTCATAAAAAAAAGTAATTAAATTTTTCGTAGTAATTTAATTATTTTTTAGGTAATTAAATTAATTTCTAAGTAATCGAATTACTTTCTAAGTAATTGGATTCCTTGAGATTCGTGAAAATCAATTACCAATTTCGACTACATTATCCTATTAAATGATAATCTAAATACAATTACATTTTCCGGAAAATAATTGAATTAAAGTAATCCAATTACTGAAAAGTAATTTAATAGGATTTTTTAATTATTTTAATTAAATTACCACAGCTTTGTTGGCAAATAAAAAATATCTACAAGAGGCCTATTTTCACCATGTGCAAAATACAGGGTGTTTATTAATTAAGTACTGATACCTATATATTTATATCCTTGGGTGAGTTTAAGAAGAAAAGTTAGTATCAACATATGTCTTAAACTTCTTAATTTTTGGAGTGTTAAAGTTTTAGAAAAAAGTAACTTTTTTAACATAGTTTTCTTACCACTCTTAGATATTTTTATGAAATTTTGTACACACCTTTTAATCATTAAGGATAATTTTTTGTTGTAATTTTTTTTTATAATTTTTACCAGTGACGTCCGTACGGAATTTGAACTGAATATTTTTGAAAAAAAATGATACGTCACTGATTTTTATAAAAACCAAAATTAATTTTTAAATCCTTATTTATTTAGGAGCACATTTGGTCCATACACTAACTTTCGTACGACGCACCGTTTTCGCATAAAAAAAATAAAAACCAAAAAAATTTTTTGGTTCATTAAGACTGCTTTTGATATTTTTTTGAATTTCGGTAGACAACCACCATGCGTGAAAACACTTTTTTTGGGATACTTTTAACAACTCCTGTAAATATTTTAGGTCCTTTATTTTGTTCGTTTTCTGTGTTATATCGCTTTAAATTTAAGATTTTGAATTTATCGTTTTACTAAAGGACTCGCAATTAAAAAAAATCAGAGACGTACCGTTTTTTTCTTTCCAAACATTTAATATTATGCCCAGAACTGTCGGTAATTGAATTAAAATAGTTAAAAAATAGTATTCAATTACTTCTCAGTAATTGGATTACTTTAATTTACTTCCCGGAAAAGGTAATTGTATATGGATTATCAATTTATAGGATAATACAATTGGTAACTGGTAATTTTTGATTATCACGAATTCCAAGTAATTCAATAACTTAGAAAGTAATTCGATTACTTATAAAGCAATTGAATAACTTAGAAATTAACTGAATTACCTAATAAATTATTTAATTACTACGAAAAATTCAATTACCTTTCTTTATGAAAAAACTGCCGAAATTTTGGCCAGCCAGAAAGAGCATCTTGAAACACAGCTGGCCGCTTTGAATTAGTATTTTCCATTGATGCTTACCGCCACCGTTTTTATAATTTTTTTGTAAAAAAATCTGGTGATTTTTGGAGTAAAATAAATAGAAATTTTTATTTTAAACTCATTTATTTAATGTTGAACTTGCCGAGAAAACAGTTTGAATAGTGTGACGTGCGCGTATGATGCATATTAGTATAAATATTTTATTTGTTTAGTGTATCGTGTTTAATATATGTGGTAATTTAAATAGAGTAATTGCTAAATTATTTAATTACTTTTAGTTTTAATTGATAATTGAATTACTTTTAACAAACATGCCAGTAATTGGTAACCATAATTTACTACTACTTAGAAGAGTAATTGGTAATTGTAATTTAAGTAATTTAAAAGTAATTGCGACAGCTCTGATTATGCCTACGTGAACGTTACTGGTAAAAGTAAAAAAATAATTTTTGTCTCATAAAAGAGTGTTTCTCACGCATGGTGGGTGCTTAACAAATTTTAACAAAATATCAAAAGCAGTCTCAATAAGCTAAAGAAAAAAAAATGTTTTTATTTTTTTACGCGTAAACAGTGCGTCCTACAAAAGTAAGTTCACAAACCGAATTTGCTCTGAAATAAATGAGGATATTAAAAATAATTTTTGTTGTTTTTGTGATGTACCATTTTTTTTTACAAAGTGTCCCACGACGAACCGACGCGGTCGATTTCACAAAAACTTAGCAACGAAAAATTTTGAAAATTCGGTAGTTTATTAATATCGATGAGAGAAACACGTTCAAGATGGTGGCACTTCCGGTTGTACCGGAAGTCGATGCTAACTTCCTTATTTTTTATGGAACACCCTATATATTATTGCATTTTTGGATTCCCCAGAAAAGTCTAGATATATTTTGTGTATAATATGCTATACCCAAGCCTAACCGTTGTCGACATATCTTGAATTTTATGTCAAAAATGACGTTTGCAGACCCCAAAATGAGAAGAAATTTTTTCTATACGGCATACTCTATTATTTAATTTGACTTGAGTTCCTTATAAAAAGAGGCTCAATTTTGTATATTGAGTGGATATTTTGGGTGTAAATTAATACAGGGGGGCAAAAAGTCATTTTTTCAAATGGAAACCTCCTACTTTTATATTTTTATCGTATTTAGAATTAAAAAATAAAAGAACTTTGTATTAAGTGGTCTATTTCGAAATTATATAGTTTTCGAAATAATTGACAATTTAACATTTTGTATTGTAAAAGTGCTATACGGCTCTTTAATTTTGTTATTAGTGGGCCATGACGGCGAGACGCGGCGAATAAAAGACAATCGGGCGTAGAAACGTCACTATTTAGCATTTGACAATAAGTTGTTATTAGATATCAAATATGCCGGGTCGTTTAAACTACAGGCACGAAGATAATTTTAATTTGTTTATTATCTATTAAATAATCTTCGTGGGTGTAGTTTAAACGACCCGGCATAATTGATATCTAATAACAACTAATTGTCAAATCTAAATAGTGACGTCTCTACGCCTGATTGTCTTTTTTTCGTAGCGTCGCCGTCATGACCCACTAATAACAAAATTAAAGAGCCGTATAGTACTTTTACAATACAAAATGTTAAATTGTTAATTATTTCGAAAACTATACATTTTTATCAGTTAATTTTTGTACTTAATTTTTAGTCACCCTGTATTAATTTACACCCAAAATATTCACTCAATATACAAAATTGGGCCTTTTTTTACAAGAAATTTAACTCAAATTAAATAATAGAGTATGCCGGATAGGAAAAATTGCTCCTTATTTTGGGGTCCGCAAACGTCATTTTTGACATAAAATTCAAGATATGTCAAAAACGGTTAGACTTAGGTATAGCATATTATACACGAAATATATCTAGAATATTCTAGGGAATTCAGAAATGCAATAATATATAGGGTGTTCCATTAAAAATAAGGAAGTTAGCACCCATCTTGAAAATAATTAAGACGAATTGCTCTCATCGACATTAGTAAACTACCAAAATTTTAAAATGTATTTAGTTCAAATTTCGTACGGACGTCACTGGCAAAAATTAAAATCTTTTACATCAAAAAATTCTCAAATACAAATTTTATTGAAATATCTAAGAGTTATAAAAAGAATATAAGAGTTATTTTCCCTTAAAACTTTAACACACTGTAGCTCAAAAATTAGGTTAAGATATATGTATGTTTGTTATCAACTATTTTTCTTAAAATCACCGAAGAATTTACACCCTAAGTAATGGCACTCAATTAGTAAACTCCCTGTATTTATTTTCGTCCCAACATTGTCGATTTTTACAGTCTTAAAAAAATATACAAAATTAAAAACGCAAATCGACATCTTTCTCCTTTCGTTGCCCAATCAATGCATTAATAACATTTTTGTACAAATGAGCCAGTTATCAGATCTCCGACTGTAATTAGTACTTATATCTGAGAAATAATGCGAGTCATCGACTGCTCGCTTATCGGGCTATCATCGCCTGGCAAGTCGTCAGCTCTTTCAGCATTTGGATTGGCCATGACCACACGTCGTTATTATACAAGGTCCCTCCTTATTTCTTTTGCCTTCCTCGAACTTGTTACTTATTAAACGTATATTTAAATTATTTACTTGAAATATATCAAAAATTGTCGATATTTAAGACGCAATGGGCTCCTGGCATAAAATCTAGTATTAGTGTGTATATTACACGAAATGTTTCAGGTATCTTTCCCCCTAATAATGGTATGACATGTGTTATGTAAATTCACATAGGTATTCTTTTTACTTATTACCCATAAAAATATTGAGATGGTTGTGTCAACTGATTTTTAAGATATTCCATTTTGAAAATCTTCGATTTTACTAATGGCTGACGACTTCCTGAGGGAGTAGAAACTTGAAATTTGGTATTCAAGTAGGTTTTAGGACATAAGTAAAGAAAAAACTATAACTAAAAAAAACTGCCCATTTTTATTACCTGATACCTGAAATATTCTCATTTTGTACAGAGTATCCCAAATTCGATTCTCATTATTGGGATCTCGGAAACTTGAAGAGATTTGAGATCGAAATGGAGGTAAAGTTGCGCAATTTGATGCTGATCAAAATGCAACCATAAAAGTTTAAAAAATTTAAATACTTCCAAAGATTTTTGGAAAAAAACGAATATTCGCGATTTCATTTTTATTTTTTATGACTTTATTTAAACAGATATAACAAAATAAATATTATATTAACATTGCTACTTTCTCTGTTTTATAAGATGGTGTAATTAGAATTACACACCGATGTTTTGTCTTCGAGCTGCCATCATCAACTTTGTTTTTTAATTCCAAAACCAATAGTGTATCGCACCTATTCGAAAAATTCATAATAGCAATTGCAATTTCCGTAAGAAAACATGCGTTCGAGAGACAAAGAATATATTTTTTGTAGAAAAACATTAAAATTATTTTTCCGAATAAGTGTGATACATCATAAGTTTTGGGATCCTAAAAGCTCTTTAATTACGTAATAAAAAACCCCGAGTCGTATTAAAAAAAAACAAAGTTTATGATGGCAGCTCGAAGACAAAAGGTCGGTGTGTAAATCTTATACCACTGTCTCGTTGAACAGAAAATTTGCAATAAATATGTAAAATTTATTTTGTTATATTATTATTAAATAGAGTCATAAGAAATAAAAATTAAATCGTGAATATTCGTTTTTTTCCAAAATTCTTTGGAAGTATTTAAAATTTTTATACTTTTAAGGTGGCATTTTGATCAGCATCAAATTACGCAACTCTGTCTTCATTTAATCGACCTCGTATCTCTTTAAGTTTTGGGGTCCCAATGACGAGAACCGAATTTGGGACACCCTGTACACTGACTTGTTTAATTAATTTTATGTTTCTTGTTTTGTACACCGACCATTGTGACGACCAAAATAACCAACCAAATAAATACCCTATAGAAAATTATTAAAATTTTGTTGATAACCTCTACGTCAGGATAATTTAGACAAATTCAAAAGCCTTTAGTTCTGATCGGTCATGGTTAGTTATGGTTAGTTAAAGCTGCGTTTTATTTTTCCCAAATATATTTCAGACGTGATAATTCACTAAAAGTGGGAACAGTAAACTCTTCCGTTTAGGCCGCAATTCTGCCATGGTTTAATCAAACGTAGGGATAATTTAAACAAATTTTAAAAGCCTGAGTTCTGGTTGGTCATGGTTAGTTCTGGTTTGTTAAAGCGGCTTTTGGTTTTCCCCAATTATATTTTAGACGTGAAAAATCACTAAAAGTAGGAACAGTAAACTTCTCCGTTAAGATCGATAGTTAAAACTTATATTATTATTAGATTATTTTAATATCACTATTATCCAAATAAATAATTTGCATCTTACATGTGAGCAATAAATATTTTGATGTTCGGTTATAAACTTAGTTTTAATTCATTTTACCATATTTTAGTAAACATCAGAGACAGGAACCTTCCTCCGTTTTTGGTGTACGAAACGAGATGTCGAAAACTGAATAATTAATTTTGTGTCCGAAATAAAAATATTTGGAGGAAAATTTGAGGTGTACGAAACGCGAGAGTACAAAACAGGAACAAATCCCCTGAGACAAGGGCGGTAAAATCGTATATTTAGGGGGTAGTTCAGAAGTTTGCAATCTAAATGAGCCTAAGTTTCTGAGGTCATAATTGTGTTAGAATTAAAAATGCAACAGGTTTTTATTCCATTCATTGAACTCAGAAAAAAAGAGATCATACCAAAAACACTTATGTAAAATAAGAACCAAGTTCTCATCCAAAAATCTAGGCCTCTTAAAGTACTGAGATCTAAAATAAGAGAAGTTTTTTTTTAACTTGGCAAGCTTTTACTGATCTGTCTGTATTAATGAAAAAACTACATTTATTAACTTTTTAACTAGATCTGTCTTTAGTTCTTCTATTCCTGGTTACCTAGAAAGTTGCTACATACATTTGAAGACTTTCCACGTTCATTTTTTTTTATCTTCGGACAGTCCACGTACTAACGCCAAGGAAGTTTAAAGGTGTATGGAAGCCCAATACTGTAGAACAAAATTGTCCAGGCATGCAGGGCAGCGGGAATAGGGGGGTTGGCCCCGCGGAGTTTGCGCAATGAATAGTAGGTCAGAGCCAGACTTCCATAATTCTTTTCACTATCTATAAAGTTGACATCATCAAATATCAAATTCAAGCATTCACTGTTTTTTTTTTAATTTTTTGCACTAAATTGTTGGTTATTAAACGATACTACCATAAAATATTTAAAATTATTGTGTAATATTGGATTTTATATCATCTGATATAATATGGAAAGAAGTCTTTTATTTAAATGGTCGATATTTTTGTAAGTTTTGTATTTTTACCAAAAATCTTTGTAAATAAATAAAAACAAGATTTTTTAAAATAAATTTCAAACATTGTATGATAGTTTCATGTACTTATCACCAATTTTGTGATAGAAGAAGGGCAAGATAGTGTAAATGAGTTTAATCTAATCCTATATAAGATTCTGGTTGTACATTAAAAAGTGAAAATTTTTATAACTGCTTTTTAGGCATATACTTTTCACTAATAACAAACATTCATGAGACAGAATAACAGTGGTTAAAAATGTTTAGTAACCTTTGGTACCTAGGTATCCATTGTAACAGTATCCGTTAAATATTATGTGTCTACAGTATGTCGAGCTTAAAAAGTTGATAATGTAAGTTTAAGAAACCACAAATCTAATTTCTTTTTAAACAAATACAGAAAAAGCAAAAAGGAACTTTAGCATAAAATTGTACTTTCTTTCATTCAATTAGACGGGCGTATATATTAAAATTTGCCTAGTCCGCCCAGTAATTAATAATTTTGATCCTTTTAAAGAATGTACTAAATTATTAAATGAAATAAAAGTACCTAAATGTAAACCTTATTTCTTTTTAATAATCCACAGAAATACACAAACATTGTGGAAATCATCTAAAAGATAGTTAAGATTGCCTTACTGCTCAAAGGGCACAAACCACAACGGAAATGACGAATGATGAGACGACGACGGTTGACGATACAGCGCGGATATACTTTCATACGCGCCGCGCGCGCCCTTGCTCCAAAAAACCTTAGACAACCTAAGGCCATTACGGCTCTCATAAAAGTATAATGTGTTGCCTAACTACACACTGATTTATCGGTGTGTAAGTAGGGAACACATTCAATTATTTCGTGGAATTTTGTTATTGCGCAGAATCGGCGGGGCCAACTCTGACAGTTATTTTCATACTGGGCTGGACATTTTTTGATCGAATGGGCCATAGCATTAGGCTTCCATACACCTTTAAACTTCCTTGACTAACGCACCGTGGTTGTCTTAAGTGTTGTATTTTACCAACACAGGACCTTTATTTGAAGATATGGGAGGGGAAAAGGGAAAACCTCTGCAGGTAGTAAGTTGCACAGTCTGGACACTCTAGGGATAAAGGCATAAACAAGGTAGGAAGTTTGGGGTGTCTCAAATTTGCCTGGAAAGAGATGCATAAAAGTGGCGCTATGTGTTGCTCTGTTGGGAGCTGCCACAAAATTATATTGGCCAACTCCTTGAAGCAGAAGCCGTGAAAATATCTATAAAAGAGCGACAGATCCCCTTGTCGGTAGACCGAAAAAGGAAGTTTTTCTGTAAAAGTGGGATCAATAACAAAGCGAAGGGATCTTCTTTGAATAAAATCAGTGGTGTCAAGGGTTGTGGGAGACGGCATTTCCCAGACATGGGAACAATATTTCAATGAAGATCTGATTTAAAAAACATACAGAACATACAGAATAAAAGAAAAAAAATATATTTTTTTGCTTAAAAAAAGTACAAGGTTTTTTTGAAGCTGCTATGTCTACAAATATAATGTGTTAGGTCCAATTAAGGTTATCCTCAAAACTAACACCCACAAGTTTAAATAATTATTTGTTTTGTTAAATTTACCTCTTATAAGTAAAGAATAAATATTGACAGACTTTTTCTGCCACAACAAACATGATTGTGTTTTAGATTCAACAAAATGAACATTATTATAAAGATATCTGCATCACCCTTTGCATGTTTTCTTAATCAAACTTAAAGACAGGCTTGTGAAACTCAATATTAGAGTTAAGGGTATTATCGTCAGCAAATCTGTGGCTGGAATTGATCGTAAAAAAGAAGATATTGTTCATGTGAAAAAAATGAAGGTGGTGCTCTGGGGGACCACAACATTAACTTAGTGAAAGTAAGTTATCATCTATAATAACTGTTTTGCGTTGCTTAGAAAGGAAACTGGAAAGTCAGTAAAAAAGTTTAGGTGTTTTTTTAAATACTTTAACTATAGTGTGGAAGCTGGAGTGCTGAAAAAAATATTAATATTTATGTCAACAACAAAAAAATTATAAAAGTTATGTTATTATAAGTTATTAATAGCCGGCTGCCATTGAAGCAACGCATTGTTTACGACTAAATAAGCATAAAAAATATTGTCAGACTTGTCGTCGACTTTCCGGTCGCTGTTAGACCGATATACAGACGTCAAAAAAAATTAGTTTTTTAAATTTCATATAGTCGTTTGAAATTGAGATTTAAAATAAATGTGCATAAAAATAATAGTCAGACCTCAAGTGTCGTTGCAAAAGTCGTCAGCCATCAATAAATTGGTTGCACGTCGAATGCTAAAATCGTGCGCGGCTGTCTACTTTCATACCGCTGCCCGACGAATTTTCCAACGACACTCCGAGGTTTAACCTATATTATTATGCACCTTTATCCATTTTCTATAACATATCTTAATTTCAAATAGCTATATATGTATATGTACCTACTTCTATGCTTTACTGCACTGTGCAAAAGAAAACAACAGGAGGGCTTATAAAAAAAAGCGCATAATAACAGACAGCCAAGCATCACTAGGGGCAATAGCAAACCCGAAGGTAACGTCCAAGCTGATAAAGGAATGCTAAAAAGAACTGACAGTCCTGCGAGAACGCAAGAGGATAACTGTCCTGTTGGCACCGGGACATTCGAGAATAGAAACCAAAGGAAAAGCGGATAAGCTAGCAAAACAGGAATCATCCACACCATACTTTGGACGAAAACCTGTCCATGAAGTGACCAAAACCACAACACGAGGGCAAACTATCACGACGAATACTGGTCCAGCATCAGTAGAATAAAACATGAATAAGGCTTCGTAAAGGGCCCATCCACAAGAACGAAAGAAGAACTACTTAGACAAGGTAGGAAAAAACTTCGAATAACAGCAGAGCTGCTAACTGGACACGATAACCTAAGAGGATACCTACACAAGATAGGCTCATACAATGGGGATCCAAGTTGCAGAATGTGAGACGAGGGGGAAGAAACAGCCTACCACATCCTATGCAAATGTAAAGCGTTAAATCACGAAATACGAGCATTATTTGGGCAAGCGAAAACAAGCCCACAGGAATATATCAACCAACCAGTCTTGGGGTTATACAGACTTATAGAAGAAATAAGACTAGTGGAAGGACTGGTATAAAAAAAAGGGTGATTATGCTCAAAAAGCCCAGGTGGCTGCGCTGCCTCCGGTAGTAATTCAGGAAAAATATATACCTAAAAAACTGATTTATATTAACGTCTGTATGTCACGCCAACGATGAGTCTAACTATCTTATTTATTCTTGGCATCCAACTAGTAATAACTTAAGTTTTCCAATTTTTTTGTTTACATTGTTGGTATTGGCACAAACATGTGCCTAGTGAACTCTTATAATATGAATTGGCTATTTATAACATTTTTCGCCCTTTCAACTCTCGGACTAACACCCTTAACTGGCCTAGACGTTATACCTAGAGAAAACTTATTTAGGATAGGCAATAAACACAGAAAATGAATCTGTTTTAAAATCGATCGGCCTCATTTATAGATTTTTTGAAGATATTATAAAAATGTATAACAAAATGTTACTGTTTTATTAAATGTGTTATTATTATAAATTTTAAAGAGATACATTTAAAATTAAAAAACCAGACATTACAGATGTTTAACTAATACTGAGTAACCAAAAAATATTAATGTTTTCGTCTTATTGTCCCAACATGTGACAAATTAAGAATTCCGAAATTTTTATTCGTATTTCAGATGAAGCCAGATAGAATTTTAAAATAAATTTCTTTAATTTATTTGATGCGTTTATCAGATTTGTTTAGGAGGAAGTCGAACGGCCGAGACTTGAATTACACAATCAATCTTTTTTACCACCGCTTTGCATATCATTACGAATGCTTTTAAATGTTTTTCATTATTTTATTTTTTATTTATAATCTGTAATCTGGGAGCATTACTCACAAAAAGGCTTTTTTTAAAATTTTTGTTTGCGGAATGTTTTTTTAAACCACAAAATTTTTCACATTAAAAAAAAAACTGCCCCGACTATTTAAATCATTTATATTTTATATATATATATATATATATATATATATATATATATATATATATATATATATATATATATATATATATATATATTTATAAATTAAATAATTAATTTATTTATAAAGGGGTTTATTTTTTAAATTAAAAAATAAATAAATTTTAAAAATTATTTATTTTAAAAAAAAAATATTTTAAATTAAATTATAAAATGTTTTATAGGAAAAAAAAAATATATTTATTTTTAAAAACCCAATGTTAAAATTTTAAATTAAAAACCAAAAATTTTAAACATTTTTGGGTTTTCTTTTTTTCCAAAAATTCCCCTCTTTTAAACCCCTTATAAAAATTTTTTTGGGGAAAGGGGTTTGGAAACTTTTCTTTTTTTTAACATTTTTTCCCTAAAACCCCCAAAAAAAAAAAAAAAAATTTTTTATATTTTTTTTTATATAAAATTTATTTTTAAATTATGGGGTTTTTAAATAATTTTATAAATTTATTTTTATATTATTAAAAAATAAAATTATTAATAATTTTATTTTTTTTTATTTTTAAATTTTTTTTGGTTTAGTTTTTAAATTATTTTTTTTAAACAAATTAATTATATTTATATTTTTATAATTTAATTTTTTATTTTTAAATTTATATTATTTTATATATAATTATTTTATATTTTCCATATTATTTAAAATTCCCCTTTTTTTAAATTTTGGGCCCAAAAGGGGGAAACTTTTTTGGGGTTTTTTGGAGGCTGCCCAAAAAAAATTCCTTTTAAAAAAAAATTTTTCGGTTTTTTTAAAAACTTTAAAAAAAGTTGGCTAGGAACTTTAATTTTCCCCAAAAATTGGCAAAAATTTTTTTCCCAAAGGTTTCCCTTTTTTTTCTGGAAAATTTTTTAATTTTAAAAAACCTTTTATTTTTTTTAAAAGAAGAGCAATTTTTTTAAAAATTTTTGTTTTCCAAACTCCCTTTTTTTACCCTTTTTTGTTTTTCCCAAATTTTAAACCCCCCCCCAAATTTTAAAAAAATTTTTTGGAAAAAATGTCCTTTCCCTTTATAGGGGGCCCCAAAATAAAAAAATTCCCCCCAAGGCCCAGCAAACCCTTTTCCCCCTTTTGTTTTAATTTTACTTTTTTTAAAAATTTTGGGAAACCAAAAAATTTAAAATTTTCCTTTCCAGGGAAAGAGGGAAAAGGGCCCCCGAAAATTTTTGAAAAACAACACAAATTTTGGGTTTTTCAACCCCCTTAAAACCAGTAAACTTTTAAATCTTGATTTTTTTCTTTCTTTTCTTAATTTTTTTTTTTTCCCCAGCCAAAAAAAAAATATATATTTTAAATTTTAAAAAAATTATAAATTTAAAAATTTAAATTAAAATTTTAAAAAGATTAAAAATAAATTTTATTTTTTATAAAATTTTTAAAAAATTTTTTTTATTAAAAAAAAAATAAATTTGAAATTTATTTTATAAAAAAATTTATATAAAATAAAATTTTAAGGGGAAATTTTATTAATATTAAATATTATTTTTTATATATATATATATATATATATATATATATATATATATATATATATATATATATATATATATATATATATATATATATATATATATATATATATATATATATATATATATATATATATATTTGGTGACAACGAACACATTACCCTTTTTTTTTTTGAAAAAAAACATATTTTCAAATTTTGAGATGTTTTTTTTATATTATAAGATGCTGATTTTGATATTAAACATTTTCACTTTGGTTTAACCCCAAAAACAATTTTAATTTTGTTTTTTTTTTAAACACTTTTTTTTTTTTAGAATTTGATTCAACTTTTTTTGAAAAAAAAACCATATTATATTCTTTAAATTTGTTTTGGTTTTCAAAAAAATGGCGATTAAACCAAAATTTGGCCCGGGGACATTATGCACTTTTAGGGAAAAAACAAAAAAAATTTTAAAAAATTTATTATTTTAATTTTTAACCTTTCCCGGGGCCTGAGGTCTTTTACTTCCGGCCCCCGGGTACGAAAATTAATTTTTTTTTTTAAAATTTTCCAAAATTTTAAGGGTTTTTTGTTTTTTTTTTTAAAATTTGATTTTTTTTATTTTGTTTTTAAATTTTTATTTTTCCCCTTTTTTCTTTTTTGTTAGTTTTTGAAAAAGGGGGATTGAAATTTCCGACCGCACATTATGCAGTTATAAGGGAAAAAAATTTTTCCC
Source organism: Listronotus oregonensis (assembly GCA_019359885.1). NCBI lineage: Eukaryota > Metazoa > Arthropoda > Insecta > Coleoptera > Curculionidae > Listronotus > Listronotus oregonensis. The sequence continues at coordinate 6,458 of JAHBCN010004929.1, read as the reverse complement.
CAAAACTAACAAAGATAGGTATATGGTATAATATAATTTTATTTTGGGGAAAAACCCGGGGGAAAAAAATTTTTCCCCAAAAAAAATACAGGGTGTTTTTTTTTAAAATTTTTTTTAAGTAACATTATTACAAAAGTCAACACAGCACTTCCGGAAAACCGGAAGAAAATTTTATTATGACCCCCCAGATAGGGTCTTTAGGAAGAATTAAATTAAACATTTAAAATTTTTTTAACATTTATTTTTTTTTTCCCTAAAACTGCATAAGTCCCGGTTTTTTTGGAAATCTTCAATCGTTTTTTTCTCAAAAAAAAAGGGAGAGATGGGGGATGGGGTATAATATAGATTTTATATCAGAAATGATCCGTGAATCCAAATTTAAAAAAATACAGGGTGTTCCATTGAAAAAATAAAAATTGGGGTGTTTTTTCCCCGGTTAAAGGAAGTGAAGACACATTTTTATACCTAATGAACAAAAAAAATTTAAACCCCAAATTAAAAAAAAGGGGGGGGTTTTTTTTTCCCCTTTTTTTTTTTTTTTTTTTTTTTTTTTTTTTTTTTTTTTTTTTTTTTTTTTTTTTTTTAAAAAAAAAAAAAAAAAAAAAAATTTTTATTTAAATTTTAAAAATTTTTTAAAAAAAAAAGCCCTTATTTTGGGTTTGGGGAAACCAAAAGGGGGTTCAAATGGATCTAAAGTTACGCAGCGTTTTTTATAATCTCGAAAAGGGTGAAACACAACTCAAAACACATGTCTAAATGGGGTGCATATTTTTTTTTTTACGGAAATGTCGCGTCTTGGTTTCTTTACTCCCTATTGTGGATTTAAGGGGGGTTAAAAAATTTAAAAGTCCCCAAAGCTTAAATATAAATTTATTTTTTTAAATAAGTCAAATATTTTTTTGTGTTTCAAACTTTTCTTTTTTTACGGGATATCAACACTATTTTTTTTACAAACACCCCTTTAAAAATCCAAAAAATTTAAGATTTTTTTTTTTTGATAAATTTTTCTTTTTTTTAAAATCAAAAATTTTTTTAATTTATCTATAAAAAAAATTGCTAATTTAAAAAAAACGAATTTGGTTTTTTTTTGCCCCTTTTTGACAAGTAAAGAAATAAATAATTGGGGAAATTTTGTTTTTTTGGAAAATGATAAAAAAAATTTTAAATTTTCCTGTGGGGGAAACGAAGAAGCGCCCCAAAAAGCTACTTTTGAATTATTTTCTAGTAAGTCAAAGCAACAAACGAATTTACATACGATCGTTTTTAAAATGGTGTGATGAAAAAAAATTAATGGCAAAATGCCAAAAAAAGTGCCCCTTTTTGGACTTTGAAGAAAAGTCTAAAATATGGAAATCGTCTACGCTCTGGTCAAATTACTCCAGGTTAAAAACGATGATAAACATAAATAATCAGGACATGATCAGATATTCATTTTATTAGAACAAATCGACAAATTTCTCGCAAAAGCCCCGATGAAATATATTTTATGCAAAAAGGAGCCACAATTTTCGGTGTATTTGGAGCCTGTCGTCGAGAAGAACTGTTTAATTTGACATTAAATAACATCGAAGATTTGGGAACTTCACTAATTGTGCATATACCAGACACAAAAACTAATGTGCAACGAACCTTTGTGAATAGTGGTACCTTGTATATGTACTATTATAAAAAGTACATAGCCCTTCATCCAGTAATATTAATCATTCAAGAGTTTTTATAAGATGTTTTAAAGAATAAATGTAGCATGACTCCAGTTGGAATCAACACATTTGATAAAATGCCTGCCCAAATAGCTAAATTTATTTATTTGCCTGATTCCCATCTTTACACTTGACATTGCTTCCGACGTTCTTCAGCTAGTTTTTTGGCGGACTCTGATGCTAATCTTACTACAATTTAGAGACACGGTGGATGGAAGTCCAGTACGGAAGCAGAGGGTTAAGGAAGACTCGCTAAGGAAAAAAAAAAATTGTGATCAAATTTTTCCAAACTTTTGGGGTGACTTTGTTTCCCCCGGGTACATACTCCCAAAAGTAAATTGGTAAAAAACCACCAATGAGATTGGTCATGGAGTTTTATTTAATTGTTTTTTCAGTAATTGTATTTTTAATTAAATAAAAGTTAAATTTTTAACATTTTTAAAAAGTTTTTAAAAAGTGCTAAAATGTCATAAAAACATTTTAGACACTGACAACATGCATTAAAAATCAAAATTTTACTGACGTTGGTAGAAAAATATTTTTTTGTTTTCTGCTAAAAAAGATAGTATGCTTATTTTATATATTTCAAGATTTGAAGGGCAAGGAAAGACCTCTAGAGATCTTAAAGTGCCAAACCCTTGACACTCTAAGAATAAAGAAACGAACAAAGTGAACAGTTTTGGGCTTCTTCAGTTGTACTGTAAGGGAATGCATGGAAGTAGTACTGGCAACGTTTACAAGGTTAAATAAGTTCTACAGAATCTGGCCGCCCATAGGTAATGTACTTTTTTTTAATATATTATGAAGAGTTAATTCCCATTTTTGTAAGAAGGAAGGGGCACGGCCCTGATCTAGCGGGAGAATAATTATTTAACGTTTTCTTGTTAAACCTCCCAAAAAAGTTCTATAATTTAAAAAACATTTTTTACTACTGCCCGTTAAAATAAACAACGAATAGGTAATAAATTTAATATTCACATTTTAAAACACAAAACAACATTAGCCCCTAAGTCACAAAAAAAAAACCATGCAATAAAAACGAAACCAAAAAAATGTAATTTATAAGATGTGATAAATTTTAAAAGGTGAAACTTCCAAACCCGAAAGCAAAAAGAACATAGAACATACATTAAAAACAAAGAATTCCACAAATAAAAATCTGTCAACACGCACTTGATAATAACCAATGATAAACTAGAATGTTTATTTTTTAGAAAGGGAAACGTGTTTAAAAAAACGAAAAAAAAGGAAAGTGCATTTATTTTATTAAATAAAGATAAATTTTAGTTTTTCAATTTTTTTTTGGGTTCCAAAATTGGCAAAACACCCCTTTTTTTTTCTTTTGAATACTTTTAATATACCGAAATAAACTAATGTATTTATGAAAAAAGTTAAAAAGAAAAAAGCTTTTAGAACTTCCTAAGCTTTTTAAAAAAAATTTTTTAAAAAATTTTGTTAAATTTTTTTTTTAATTTTATCTTTACTACGGTGGCCCACTTGCCACCGAAACAGATTAGAATTTTTTTATTTTTGGGGTTTTTTAAAGGGTTTTTTTTTTTTTGTTGCAGGGGTCTGAAGTTCATAAGGGGCAATAGGGGAAGGGCTCAGCTTGTTTCCCCGGGCCTGACCAAAGTGGTCGCATTTTTTAGAAAATTTTGGGGAGTACTCCCAAAGAAAAATAAAAACGAACCGCCACAAAACATAGAACATATTTAAAAAACTTATGTAAATTTAATACCCAATCCCATTTTTTATTTAAACGGTAACGAAGTTTTGATAAAGGGGAAAAATAAAACGTTTTTTGTGCTGCTCAGTTTTTAAAACCCCGGGGTTTGGACCGAAGTGGTCGATTTTTTTGAAAATTTAGGGGGAATTCCCAAAAAAACATATGAAAAAAATAATCCGCCCAAAACTATAGAACATATTTAAAATACATGTAAATTTACATACCCAATCCCATATCTTTATTTTAACGGGAAAAAGTTTTGATAAGGGGGAAAACACGCTAAAACTTTTTGGGTTGCTAGTTGCAACCCCGGGACCTGGACCGAAGGGTGCATTTTTTAGAAAATTTCAAGGGAGTACTCCCAAAGAAAAAATAGAAAAAATGAATCCGCCAAAAACTATAGAACATATTTAAAATACTTATGTAAATTTACATACCCAACCCCATATCTTTTGTAAAACGGTAACAAAGTTTTAAAAAGGGGGGAAAAAGGGGGAAAAAACCCTTTTGTGTTCCACTTTATCCCCTGGGGGGGGGAACCCGGAAGTGGTCGCTTTTTTTAGTTTAAAGGGGAAAAGCCCCCCAAAGAAAACAAAAAAATAAATCCTACAAAATTAAAAAACATATTTTTAAAATCTTTTTAATTTACATAAACCCCCCATATCTTTATGTGAAACGGTAACGACTTTTTGAGGGGGGGGAAACACGCTAAAACTTTCGTGTAATATACACCTGCGTGCGTCGCCGGGGCGTATACCAAGATTTTTTCCCTTTTGGAAATTTTTTTTATTTACTATTTTCCCCTTGGCGAAAAAGTAAAAAAAAAAATTCCTTTTTCTCAAATTTAAAATTTAAATTTTTTTTTTTCAAGAGGAAAAACCACAAAAAAACCCTTTGTTATCAAAAAAGGAATCCCCCCTCTTAAAACTCTAAAAAAAAAATTTTTAAAAGGGGGGTTAAAAAAAACTTCTATGGTTTCCTATTCCCCAGGTTTAAAGTGTTTCGGGATAAAAGGGTAAAAAGGGGGTTAATTAAAATCGGTTTTGACAGATTTCATGGGAAAAAGTATAAATTTTGAAATATATCGGGATAGAAAGGAAACTGTTATTTTTAGGGTAAACAACCAAATTTTATTAAAACTCGTTTTGGGAAAATTTGAATTACAAGAAAATGGTAGAAAAATGTAACTTTAATTAAACGTATTCTAAATTCAAATTAAATTATTCCCGAGGTGCATGTTTAACGACACACCTTAGTATCTAGACGCACGGTAGAGCGTCTAGGTAGGTTCAAGTTCCGGCCAGATGCAACAGTGTGTATATTACACAAAAAAGTTTCAGCGTGTTTTCTCCTTGTTATAACTTTTTATTGTCCTACATTTAAAATTTTGATTTGATTTCCAAAGGGAAATACCCATTTCCGAAAAAAAAATTGGAAATAGGCAAAATGGTTTTTAAACGTCAGTTTTTGTTTAGTTTCTTTTAATTTGTAAAAATTTTTTCTAAAAACTTGGGGTTTTCACTATTACGGATTAAAAAAAATTGATAAAAAAAGGGTTCCCAAAATCTAAAAAGGTTTTTCCAACTGAAAAATTTTTTTAAGCGGTTGTCAAATGGAAATTTTAAAGCCAAATTTTAAAGGGAAATTTTTGGACGGGAAACGGGTTCCCCAAACCCAAAAAAATTTTAAGGGGCATTCAGAAATTTGGAAATTGTAAGATAAAGATTTACTTAAACCCATTTTAAAAATTGTTAAATTACCCCTCATTTCATTTTGGGCTTTTTTTCAAGGGGAAAAAAATTAAATTTTTTCCCTTGGTTTTTTCCTAAAAAATTTTAAAATTTTAAAACATTTTGGTCCCAAAAATTTTTTTTTTTTAAATATTTTAATTTTTCCCAAAATTTTTTTTCCTTTTTTCCCTAGGGCGATCCTTTTAACCCAAAAAAAAAACCTTTTTTATATTCCTTTTTGATTTCCCCGGAAACCGAAAAAAGGGCCCCCCCGAATAAAAATTTTTTTAAAATTTATTTTAAAAAAAATAAAATTTAAAAAACTAAAATCTAATTCCCATTCTTAAAAAATTATGGGGCGGTTTTTTAAGGGAAAAAAGAAATTGGTTTTTAATAGGTTTTAAAGGTTTCCCCCCTTAAACAAACCATTTTAAAATTTTTAAAAATTTTTAACCCCGGGAAACCCTAAAAACCCGGGTCGATAATATCGTATATTTTGGGGATATTTTAGCAATTGACTGAACCTGAGTTTCTGAGTTCATAGTTATCATGGTATTAAAAATGCAGGCACAATTTCATGTACAAAAAAAAAAATGCTAAATTTTTTCCTAACAGACCACAAAACCCCGGCCCAGTTTAAGAGACATTAAAGGAAGCAATTTTCGTATTTTATATTCAGCCTAAAGAATAGGTTATTCCAGAGAAAGGGTTTTTAGAAAAAAGGCATAATATTCCCATTTTTTTTCCTTTTTTTAAATTTAGAAAAAGAAAAAATATCTTATATTTTTATTTTTATAATAAATTATTATTTTATTATATAATTAAAATTATTATATAATTATTAAATATTATATATAAATTATTTTTATATATTTATTTTTATATCAAAAACAGTTAATGGTTGTTAAGTAGGAGCTAAGTTTATATCCAAAAATACCGCCTTTTTAAAGCACAGTGTAAAAAAATATCTGAATAACAAACAGGTCCCTTATGAATTTGGAAAAATTTCTCAGTTTAATGTTAAATTAATAGAAAGGGTAAAAATAGAAAAAAGGGGTAGGGAAAAATTTTTCCCCGTTTATGTAGGGCAGGTTTGCAAACCAAAAAATTTTGATATAAATTTAATTTAAATAGTTTACTGTTCCAAATTTTAGTGATTGGGTTTTAACAAAATTTCCCCTTTTTTATTTACAAATTTATAGGTGATAGGGGCTTATATTTCTTTTTTTATAATCCTAAGTCTAAAATATTCCCGGGAAAATTTAAATTTAAATTTTTTTCTTTAATAAAAAAAATATATAT